>NPFG01000671.1:0-16708 GCA_002288965.1 Xylaria sp. MSU_SB201401
ATTATAGCTATTAAATATAAGAGTCTTTACTTTATTTAAAAAAAGCTAAAAAACAAGACTATAATATACGCTTATAAAACGCTTTAGCGTAAAGCTTATAAAAAAAGATATAATACTAGTATATAAAGCTGCTCGCAAAGATATATTAAAGCTAAAAACTATAAAAAAGGTATAAGTAATAGCTGGAATATATCTAAAGAACTAGTAGGTCTTATTAATTTTTAAAATATATAATATTAAAAAAAAAAAGTATTATTAAAGCTATAATACTAATATTTATAGCAAAAAAACAACCCATTATATCTAATTTTTTAATAATAACTATTGATATTATTATTAAGACATTTTTTAAAAGCTAAGCATTATAAACTACTATTTAAAAGCTAGTAAAGATCTATTTATCTTTTAATAATCTATTATAAAGATTATTCTCTATTAAAGCTAGTAAGGTATTTAATTTAAAGGCTAAAAAGATTGTGTTTTTAAAAGCAAAAATTAAGACTTTAAAAGCTTAGATTATAAAAAAAAGGCTAAAAGCAAGCGTAAAGCAGTTAAAAAAAGCCTTAGTAATAAGTTTAGTTATATAACATATATATAGAAGGCTAAATGCGAACTATATAAAAGGATTATATATACAGATAAAGCCACTAATATAGACGTTTTAGAATGCGAAGATATAGATACCGAAGAGGTAATTAAGGTTAAAATAGCGTAATCTATTAAAAAACACTAAAAAAACTATTGCAAACCTAATATTGGTTAAGAAAATAGCTTCTAAAGTTAGGTGGGTAGGTGGTCTAAGGGGTGGTTCGCGATGCGGGAGGTTCGCAATCCCGACGTCATCCTTATATAAACAAAATAGCAACAGAATCACGAACGGCCATCCTCCTACCAAGTCCGCAGTGATGGATCAGCTCAACTAGGAAGTCAAAAGTAAGCCCTGGGCTGGAGGCCCAGCTCTACTCCTGAGTTCTAGTCGAGCTTGGGTACATCAGATGTTTTCGGCTATTTATCGCCTCGTTAGGCAGTGACTCATGTTACGCAGACCGTCTAGATCAATCCACTTTGGATGACTCCTCCACCGATGACTGAAAAGCTGATCTCAAAAGATATTTTAACGATAGGCAGCGAAGCCGATAGATAATCTGCGGTAGCGAAGATGTGATGCACGTGAAATGCAGGGAAATATATCGGGTGGTTCGTCCGCTACTAACGCTCATCGACAACAATATATCCTACATTTTGATGCAAAGAATAATCGGCGTTGAGAACATGTGGCGCTCTGTATGGGGGTAAGTGGCGTAGAGTTTGGGTCTATGCGTTGTTCATGCGCGGATAAGCTTGAGCGTGATAGAAGGAAGCCACAGTCACGCGTTGAGATTATGGGGTTTTGATCTCCTTGAAACTCAAAATACCTTATCTAGGTTCTGTCACGAAGCAATCACGAAGCCTTAATGAAGAGATTGACTTTATATAGCCTCAGCTCAGGTACGAAGGTTTTGATGAGCCTCGTGCAGCAACAATTGTCATATAGCTATAACTTTAATCCTTACAGGGGAATTTGGTTCTTTAAAGATAGACACAAGCGAAAATCGCTAATTTCCAAAAATCATGTCTTAAGCGATCGGAAATTAAAATCCCTGATCGAAGTAAAACCGCAGCAAGATGGAAGCGGGAAGAGGCTAACTGCAAGACGGAAAAATTACCAGATACAGCGATTCTCGGAGTAGCCATATCATGTATGATATGAATTTCGAAGCCACGAAGTTGCTTTTCGCAAGTCACCTATGCGATATTCACCTTACTTGTCTCATTTCGATACCTGCTTTCGGCATCGAAGATGATGCAAGGCCATACCAAAAAAATCTCGTGCCGTTTGCTTCTTCCTGAGCAGATACTTAGCTCAGGTTCTAAGGTATGATTTCAATCACACGCCGAAGTTGTGATGGATCAAATGTCCAGTGAGCAAGCGACTGAACGGCGTCAATACATCCCAGCTTGGCTTGACTGCTGAAGGGTTCCACTTTACTAGTCGTGTTGATCACAACGCGTTACAAGCGGATGACCCCCTTTTCTTTAGCAAAATAGGAGGGTCTAGTATGAAGCCTGGTGATGAGCCACCTGCGGAGTTGCTGAGAGTAACTGCTGGCCTACACCCAGTATGGTCTAGAAGCGCACAGCCATTTCAGTTCCATTGCAAGACTCAAAGGGCCTCACCGATCGGACAGATCGACTGGATACTTAAGGGAACGAGCCTCTGGTATCCAAACCGAAATAAGGTAGGAAGCGACTGCCGGCCTGCGAATTGAATATATAAAGTAGTAGCCTTCGCACCCAAGAAGAGGATCTTTCCTAAGTTGCTAACATCAATACATAGCTTTAGATTCTTCTCGCATCTTTAGATCCTATTCCGGCACGTGCTCAAACCGTATTCAACCTTTCTCTCTTTGGCTCTCTTCCGGTACTCTCTAAACTTTGAATTCATCCTCGTCGTCTATAGACATGGCTACCGGTTGGGAGAACCTCATCCACAAGCGAGTTGCACTCGCCAAACTATGCCTTGCTACCAAGAACTTTGCCCCTTTTCACGTTCTTTCAGCCGATCATGCAAAGACTGCTACCATCCTCAGTGGTCTACCTCCTGAACACAAAGCTGATGTCGACAAGTTCAATACCGATACTGTCGAGGCTGGTCAGCAAAACTACAAGGAATTTTTGACTGAGGTAGAGAGCTTGAAAGGACAGACTGCAGAGCCAAAGGCATGGGAGCTGAAGATCAGAACTTCCGCCGACAGCGCAAAAGAGAGATCGTCTGCTTTGATCGAAAAGCCGCCCTTGATGCCATCACCTATATTAGGAAGCTACCTGAGCCCGCACAGGACTCCGCCGGCAGTGTTTGGGCCGATGGTATGAATACAGTTGTCGCCTTTTTCGAAGAATTCTACAAAGGCTTGCAGGCCGTCGCGCAGGCTGTTGTGGACTTCTTCAAGGGCATCTGGGACCAGATTACGAAGTCTTGGAATGCCGTTGTAGCCGCAGCGCAGGCTTCTATCTCGTTCATCACTGGAGTCGTTCCATTTAGCGTTCCTTCGGTCTGGCACGCCTTCCTGCCCATATCTGCCTCACTCGGTCATATGCAGGACCAGGTCGTATCTTACCTCAGGCAACTCTCCTCTACTGGCACCGCTTTTTCTCGCTTGGTAATCAGCAAACAGGTTCAGGGCTGGAAATCGATATTCTCTAATGTCGCCCTGTTGACCCGAGGCCAGTTTTGTTTACGCTATTATCCGGATAGTCATTTCGATTCTACTTCTACTTCACACCTTTTTACTACGCAACCTTTTTTTTCCTTCTGCTTCTTTTCTTGCCTCGTTAGAAACGCGTGCTCGACAACTTGGCTCACTCTGCTAGCGTAACATGAATAATGTAACGCGTTTAGTGTGAGGCCAAAGGGGGGAAAAGGGGGGGAAGGAGGAAAAAGGATCGAGAATTCCCCCTCACATGTACCAAGTCACTTTTATTCCTTTCAATGAACACATATTGCGTGCTAAGAAAGTGATCACGCCAACTGAATCGTTGCCCGTAATTATATGACTGACGATAGCTTCACCTACATAACACACTTGTTCAGCTTTTGAATCAATGAATTAAACTTTAAATCATCTTGAGTTTCGTTGGGTCCAACAGTCATCTAGCTCGATCTAGTGATAGATACCTTGGCATATAAACTCTGGTATGTCTCCTGAGACAAGGTTGACTAAAGCATCACGAGGTTACTCTCATCTGATCTAGCACAAAATCTCGAATAGTACTGACGCTACGTTTAGAGTCTGCTTATGTAGACATGAAAAGCACGAATTCTGCCGACCATCCGCTTGATTATTACCTTCAAGCTCCTGCTTCGCGGTTTGCCTCTGATGTGTTCTTTTGAAGTGGCTGCCACGATAAGAACTGTGGAGTTGTGAAGCCAGCCATCGGCTCGGAGAATACCGATATCGCGTTCGGCTTTCTGCAGCGCCTGGCCTCACGGTTCTGCCGCATCACAAAGAACCTCGGCCGAGAATATGACAAATTGCGTTGATTGCGTGGGAGGAAAGGTGTTGGATGTCACATTTCATACGCCTATGGGAATCGCCTCCACGGAGGTCCGATAGACGAAGTCCGGAGGGGCGACACTAATATTTCAAATGAGGCTGTTCAGCCTTCACAGCTCTGGAAAAAAGTATTGTGGGTTCCAGAGATTAGCAGCCAACAACTGTTAGAGAGCACGGTATCGGCTCGTTCCGGCTGGCCGCTGAATAGAGATACATGCGCCTTGGCTGTGAGACATCGGAGGTTGAAAAGCGGTCAAGGTCACAATGCTGCTTGTAAGCTTACACAAGTACGTAATAGGATTATCCCTAGTCTATAGTCCAGTTTGCTTTTCTACCTGACATCCTGCCTTGGCTTGCGGATGATGCAATAGGAAGAACATATGACAACATATGGTAACATAGTACTGACAACTAAGCTGGGGCTTAGACGCTTTGTTTTGTGATGATATCTCGCTCGTTAAACTTGGATTACTGGTGGATTTCCGAGCCACTTCAATTCTTAGTGCATAAGCCTAAGCCGTTCGCGTCGCGGCGGCATCACATGTATGCGTGAATTGGAATAGGCTTCGCAAAGACGTTATCAATCTATGTGATGTTGAATATGCCATTGGAAGAATGAGATGTAATTGGTATAAGTGAAAAATCTACAGCGATTCAAGTATGTTTAAACGTGTAATGCAAACAGAACTTCTCAATACGAATGGCTGTTTGCCGGCGTCGGCTTGCTCTTGTACTCATCATGGCGCCACAAGGGCGTCGGGTTCGTCAAGCACCCGTCGTGGTAGCCTATAATCATTTTTTTCGAGCCTTGAATCCAGCCATACCCTCTGCATATAGCGAGGTGTTTAGGCCGAATTACTCACGAGTGCCCCAGGTCATGAAGGTCATGCGCGGCGTAAAAGCCATCGGACTGTCTGTGTCCTGTTTATAGCCCCGTCGTTTACTGTATCACAAGGGAGTATCAAAATGAAATGAAGACTTTTCTTGTCGGAAGTACAAAAATAGCCAAAAGATGAACCATCTCCGGACTATCATCATAGCGGAGCTGGGCTCGTGACCTGTCAGAATCTATTTAACCCTTGCTTTGGGCCATCGTTATACCATTCGGGCCATACATTCAATTGGATAGTTATCCCGAAATAAACATTATGTTATCATCCTAAATATTGTGTTGCCGTTCTTTACTTTCGCGCCTAAATACTCCCTACCCACCATTGCTTCGCAACAGTAGCATTCTATACAGCCCATTTCATAATCGACTAGCTAATTGTCAAGATGAAGTACTTGGATGATGATCGCGAGGCCCTAGCCTCAAACCCAAATCGCCAAATGAAGGTCATAGCCGCCGGCTTGCCCAGGTGAGTTGGCAATTACAAGATGGTCTTAGTCATTCCTCAATTAACAGCCCATGAAAGATGCGCAACTACTTCGTTGATGAAAGCTCTTCAGTCAGAATGGCTCGAATGTTTTCCCACCATGCACATGAAGCGAGTCGTGCCATGGCCAGAGCGAAGCCAGGTGAGACACCCGCTCTGAAAACAAACACAAGGCGCTGATATGTGGACGATTAGTTGGTCATTGACGCTCTGCGCGAGGAGGATAAGGACAAGCGCCAGAAAATCCTGTATAGGCTGTTCGATGGCTATGCGGCTACCTGCGGTAGGACACTCCCCGGTCATTGACATGTATCGGACAGATTCGTGCTTCCGCAGAGCTTGAAGTCATGCAACTAACTTACGTGAGTAGATTTCCCCGGTTGTGCTTTTACCGCCGACCTAATGGACATGTATCCCGACGCAAAAATCATCCTGAACCAACGCGCTGATGCGGCAGCATGGGGCAAGTCAGTGGACGAGTCGCTCATGTTCTTCAGCTCGTGGGCTTATCGCATCGCAACTTGTCTCATTAAAACGGATCGCCTAAATGCGGAGATGCAGCTCGCCACATTCGATGTAAGTTATTTTTGCAAGATCTTAATCTGGCTATTGTACACCAGTCCTTGCGTCAATGCCAGCTGGGTCGAAACCTCTCCGAGCCACAGTGAAAGATAGCATACTGACTTTCAGAAGCTCTCCCAGCGCCACCTTGGATTTAGACGGCCGCAAGATCCTAAGTCATACAGGATATGGTACACAGAATACAATCAGTTTGTGCGCGATGAAGCACGTAAGCGGGACCGGGACGTGCTAGAGTGGCAGCCACAGGATGGCTGGAAACCAATCTGCAAATTCCTTGACAAACCTGTGCCGCCAACCTCCTTGCCGTTCCCGCACGTCAATGACAAACAAGCAATGGCAAGGGTCAAGGTCATCTTCATGACGCGCGGTCTGTGCTGCTGGGCGCTACTATGTGCAGGGATTTGGGTCATCTTCCACCTGCTCCTCCGATTCGGAGCTTTTGACCTGTTGTAGTATCGTTCGAGATGATTACGCCGCGCAAGCATGTACAGATATAGGACGTATGGAAGGCACTGAGTGAGCTTCATAGTGGGTAGAGGAGCTTCTCACATCTTGTACCTAGATGCATTCTCGGAGTACGTATACAGTACACAATTCGCCAGGTTGGCGTCCTTGTTTAGTCGACTCGGCGGGATTAGCATGATAGAATTTCTATTCGGCTTGTTTCAGCCCTTGAAATTTTCCATCAATCGAAGTCTTATCATTCGGTGTGATTGACTCCCCAAGTGAGACACCTGTGGGATGTCTAGGCTGCCTGCCCGCCTGGATAGGTAGTCGAACACCCCCACAAATAAGTGCGCCATCTAGTATGGTTGTGAACGGGGCTTAGATATAGAAGAATATAGGTCGTAGAGCTTCATAGTGGACTCTAGTTGGGTTGTGTTAAGACTGATGAGCGGTGGGGTAAGCGGCTCAGTTATCGCATTCACCTCAGCTTGTAACAAGAGCAGATACTCATGTGCAGCTCCTAAGTGTAACTCTAGCCACATTCGATCGCCCATCATCTCGAGTCGCTTGATGACTAGGACTACCTCGTCAATCACTCTCGTCGACTTTCGAATAGTTAACAAATGCAACGCTTCGAGGAAGAGGTAATCTGTGGCTTGTATGAGAGCTTGGACGCGGCGAAGGCTAGTTTGCGGAGCTGGTGGTAAAGCCCTTGGCTCCCTCATCTGATCCTCCGGCTGTTGTCCTTCTCTGCCTTTAGGTTGATTAGGGTGAGAGAGGGATCTTTCGCTAATGTTGTAACGTTGCATGATAATGATCGGCTGAATGAGAATTGCCCGTGCCTCGTGCCAGCTTATCTCCCGCCTCTGGAATGGAAGCATGACTTCCAAAATCCGTAACGACAAAGTACCCGGACCCGGTAAACAAGGGTGATTCCAAGCAGTGTTTAGCAGGATTTGTGTTGCGCACAGTGCCATGTATTGGCGGCGGGCGCCCATGAGCGTATGGGTATCTCGCTCAACTCGAACTATCCACCGACTAACGCGGTCCAGGTCGAGTACAGAGTGACCATCATTGACCTCTGGCTGATTGATACATTCGGTCAGATATGTCTCCATGTTTTGGAGTGTCGTTTGCTGTTGCTCCAATGATTTTGTTAGAATGTCGTTGGCCGAGAAACTGGTCACTCGCTGCAGCGAGGTGCGGATCGGGCCATCTCGCTGTCTTTTCTGCAGTCGTTCCCGCACAGTCTTCGGGATCAAATACCGAAAGTTGCCGGGCGCGAACTTGGAATATCGAGTCTGGAGACACGTCAAGGCCTGTTTTGCCAAGCAATTTGGTCTGCTATGACGTGGTCTAAATGACAGTAGCATCCTATTCTCAATACCATAAGAACAAGTACACGGGTCTTATTTTGCGGATATCTCTTTGGGTACGCAGGATGCTCATCGAACTGTTTATCTCAGCGCTCGCATTCCAGCGTGCACAGCCACCCTAGGTGTGGCGTGTTAGTGGCTAGTTCACGACCCTACCCTGAAATGGGATCCCCCGCCTCTTGGTACCTACTCCCTGCATCTCCGGGACAGAGAACCCCCCGACACCACTCCACGTCGGTGGCCCGATGGGTCTTGGGATCTCGGAACGACGTGCTTGGCTAGGTCTCATGACGCTGGTGAGACGAACTAATCCTCGCCATTAAGTATAGTACTTCAATGCGACTAATATGCTAGGGCTGACTACTTCAATCTAGGTGCTATGTGGCTGATTGACACCTCTACGTTGAAGCTGAAGTTCGTGACAGAGGCTGATAGGGGGTCTTACGCAATCTTATCTCACACCTGGGGAGAGGACGAGGTCACCTTCGAGCAATTTCACAGCTTTGAGATTACGTCCCTGAATGGAACGCGCCACCATAATCGTTTTGTCAAGATCATCAAGACTTGTTCGCTCGCTGCCCAGCATGGCTTATCGTATGCTTGGATCGACACCTGTTGCATTGACAAATCATCTAGCGCAGAGCTCTCGGAAGCCATCAATTCCATGTTTCGGTATTACGAGAATGCCGCCTTTTGCATAGTGCATATATCCGATCTCTCCAGCTCATCAGACCCCGCGACTCTCAGTCTAGAATTCGAGAGTCAATTCACTCGATGTCGCTGGCTGACACGGGGCTGGACCCTCCAGGAGATGATCGCACCCCGTGAAGTTCTCTTTTATGACTCGACTTGGACTTACCGAGGATCCAAGAACGATTGGAAGAGTCTCCTGTCCAAAGAGACCGGTGTAGACGAGTCTATATTGGATTCCGGCACGGCACTGCGAACCATTCCAGTAGCACAGCGTATGTCGTGGGCTTCAAGACGTCGGACAACGAGGACTGAGGATATGGCCTATTGCCTAATGGGAATCTTCGATGTTAACATGCCTTTGATCTACGGAGAAGGCAGCAAAGCTTTTATCAGGCTGCAAGAGGAAATTTCGAAGCAAACATACGACCTCTCTCTTTTCGCCTGGCAACAGCTGGATTCTTCCCAAAATTACAGGGGGATATTGGCAAGATCTGCGAAAGAGTTCTCCAACTATGGTGGGATGAAGCCTCGAATCAGAGGTGTGATTTTCCCGACCGAATTCACTCTCACCAATAGAGGTCTCCGTATTGAATCGGCTGCATTGGTAAACGTCCCAACTGCTGATTACGACTTGGTATGGAACCTAGGTTTCTCTTATCGCGACGATTGGCCGAGCATAACGTCTCAGGGATGGATTGGGATCTATCTAGCTAAAACTCAGAATGGATTCGTCCGTGCGAGACCTACGCAACTTTTTCAGGCCGGCGTCCAGGAACGCATACGATGCCCGCCAAGATTGATGCACATACGGAAAACGGTAGATTGCTTTGAGTCATCCTTGATAGACGAGAGGCTCGAGGGGGCCATCTATGTGAAACTGGATCAAGTCCTCGTTTGGCCACAATCTGTCACTTTGGAAACTGCTTTCCCAGAGGCACTTTGGATCGAAAGCGAAGCACTCTTCCTTCATGAAGGCAAAGGGATAAATGCATATATTCGAGGCAATGTTCGTCTGTCTGAGAGTACGGTGCGACCTATCATCTTCGCATGCTCAACCATGGAGGCTCCTATATGTGCCATCTGGGAGCCATATGACCATTTGTGGTCCGATGTGGACACATTTTTGAATTTCAGCAATGAGAGGGCAGATTTTCTCGCTGTCGACTACTTGAGGGCACAGTTTTCCCATGGGGGGCTTTCGTCGAATGCGACAAGAAACATCCCTATACAAGGTACGAGAAGCTTTATATGGATCTCAGCGGAACTGAAAGAGCATGTTCCTGATCAAGGTCGGCGGCACTTTACCTGGAGTATTAGCACCTTATTACAGCAGCAACCGCCTGAGGGTGAACATCGCTTGGTTACGCAGTGGCGCCGTTGTTGAATTGTACACTAACACGACGGAGATCTATATACGATATGATGCGTTTGCCTTGTCGGTCTTACGCTCACCGAATGTGATAGTATAAATGTCTTACTGATGTTGAATGCCTCGAATCTTGAGCGCCTACGTGATTCTGCCCATTTTCCCACCTACTCCTTTTAATAGACGGTAAATCTGCTGCTTTACTACAGAAATCCTGGCAACTACGGTATCGTCATTAATAATGATGCTGGCCTAAGCTATCTTCGCAGTGAAAAATAACCTCTCCTCGTTATACGATCAGGATGTAAGAAAAACCCCTGCATCACGAACCACTCTCATTACGAACCACCCCCCGGCTTACCTACCCGCCTAACTTTTAAAGCTAATTCCGTTATTAATATACTATTTGTAATGGCTTTTAGGGGGTTTTAATTAGTTCTAGCGCCTTTGACATTAATACCCTTTTTAATATCTGTATTTTTACGTTTTATAATGTTTTAATTAGCAGTTTTAGATATATTATAACGATCTTTAATTAAGATTATCGTATTATTAGTATATAGTTTTAAATAACATTTATCTAACCAAGATTTATAAAGTAAATAACCTTAGATTATATTTTATTTTATATAGTAAATCGAAATAAAAACTATATAATTATCGTATTACTAAATATTATTAATATTACTCTTTTATTTTAAAGACTTAAAATAAATTTATATTAAATAATAAAGTAAAAATAGACTAAGTTAATTATATAAAAAACTTTCCTTTTAATAAAAATAATTCTTTTTTTTACATTTTTATTAGCTTATTAGTTTAACCTTAAGCCTTTTAAGCTTTTAGTTTAATATATTTACTTTTAAACTTATTATACCTAGTCACGTGATTATAGTTGCAGCTTTAGGCACGTTTTCTTTAGGTTTTATTTTGCACGTCACTTTATTCTTAACCCCTTATCTAGTTAGCCCTTGGCTGCTTAGCTAGTTAGTCTTTTTATTAGTTTATAATATTATCCCCCTTTTTAAAAAAAATTATTATGTTTAATAATAAGTTCTCTTTTAAATCCTGTTTTTAATATAGTTTATTATATTTAATAGAGTTTAAAAATCTTATAACGCATCTCCCATATAACTGGGCCACCCAATTAAGTGGACCACCCTGAAACCCTATATAAAATCCATATATAAAAACTATAATAACCTTACCAATTTTATAGCTATAGACATACAATTTGAAAATTTGGGCTATTAACTAAAAAGTTATATAAATATATTTTTGTTTATTTTACTACTATTTTCTTTCTTAGTAAAATAAAAAACACGTTAAAATTTTAGCGTAGTTTTTCGTACAGCTATAAATAAAATAGTAGCAAAATAAACAAAAATACTTTTACATAGCTTTTTTAGTTAATAGCCCAAATTTTTAAATTGTATGTCTATAGCTATAAAATTGGTGAAGTTATTATAGTTTTTATATGTGGATTTTGTATAGGGTTTCAGGGTGGTCCACTTAATTGGGTGGCCCGGTTATATGGGAGATGCGTTATACATGATTATAATATAACTTTTAAATATAGTTAGTAGTAAAATTAATAAAAATATTGTTAAATTCTTTATTAAGTTAATAATTTAAATTTTTAAATTGCATGTTAATAGTTATAATATTAGTAAAGTTATTAAGATTTTTAAATATAGATTTTATATAAGAAATCAGGGTGCTAAGAAAAAGCTGGCAATTTAATTAAGAGATGCGTTATGCCTAGTATTTATTTTATTTTCAAAGTATGTGTAATGTGATATAAAGTTTAAAATCTTAGCAATAGGGGTAAGAAATTACCGGTAGATATTTTGATGCAAATGGGGGGCTAGTGCAGATCCTATGAAATACAGTTAGCTCCCTGTGATACGTATAAGGGAAAAAAAATAAAACAAAAATAAAACAAAAAACAATATAGCGATCTTTTCCTGTTACCAGTCTTCCCCTATCCATTTATCATGTTGATATCGCGACATAAAGAGCTGTAGAGCCTAGACAAGGCTTTTACCGCCAACCCCTGTCGTTTAAACAGAAGTTCTTGGAAGCCCCAGTTGAGGAACCCAGGGAACACTTGCCGTGATCAACCGAGGCAGCCCAAGCCATGCGCATTGAGCTTGGCTATTGCTTGTGAGCGGCATGGCGACAAGTGGTGGCCCGCAACTTAAAGCTTAGTTTACTCGTCGTTTCTCGGCGGTCCTATTCACTAAGTTTATTCCTTCTCGCCAACCCGAGGCGATGGTACCGGATCGATGCGGGGCGACCAAAGATGGGTCAACGGCGTAACAGCTCGAAAACACCCGACTACACTCCCGCCACCTTTTGATCAGCTATGCGAGCGAGATAAGGATTCGTGCCCCAGCTCCATCAGATTGCCTCTCGCATACCGATGATCCAAGCTCTCTCCCATTCCTGTTCCACAGCGAAGGTGCCCAATGAGGTAACACGAGAGCGGGGATGGAGTTGGGCTAGTCCCGATGAAGCGTGCAGGGTTTATGATTCCGGGCTCAGATAGATCATGATGAAATTCCTGATACGACGCTGATAGGCATGGCGTAGGATTGGGGAGGTCTCCCTTGCTTTAGATAACGTAGTTGTATTACGGTTCCTACTGTATACGAGTGGCGTCTGTGCCGGCCGGCCTCGTGGGCTCTATAGTGTGGTACAAAACGGGTGCAACATGCCATGTGCAGGACAAGGTTGCAATCATGCAAGGGTTGACCAATCTCTCGCCATATTAGCGTCGTTGATATACAGGCTCGCTTCGATGTCCTAGATGAACCACCTTCCCACCATGGCATCACGTTACTGATTACTACGCTCTTCCTATAGGGCGATTCGGCGCTTCTCAGCCGTCGGCAAATTCACAAATGGCCGGAATATCATCACGCCAGCTACCACGCCCCGGACGCCTGGCGACAGAGTCGCACAGTAAGTATTTGAGAATATTGCATGATGACCTGTTCGACCATATAAACGAGGGCAGTCCACGTGGGTGCGCTGTGTTTTCCCTTTCCCTCCCTCTCTTTTCTATACTGGTTTGCTGCCAGAAGTCTGTCGCTACCCGTCACTCTGCTTTTGTACGTCCTGTAACGCCGCACGCCATTCGTCCACAATGGGTAAGCTGTGCCGCATTGACACCATTTTACCGGGTTATAGCCTAACAATTGGGTTCCTATGCAGCTACGAACACCACTGGCGCTGAGAATGTCGTCGGCTTGACTATCCATCACGACGCCGTCGAACCAGCTGTGGTTGAACCTCTCGACGTTCAAAAGCGACCCGCTACTGCTGAGGGCACCCCAAAGCATGAAGCTGTAGAATCTCAAATCGACTCTCTGGAAGGCTCCGAAGATGTGGTAGATCTTGAGAGATACCCACCGCCTACCGAGGAAGAACGAAAAACCTTGCGAAAGGTCTACGACACTATTCCTTGGACTGCGTGGACTTTATGTTTAGTTGAGGCGTCTGAGCGTGCCTCTTACTGGTATGTGTGGGAACCTCCTCTGCCGATTATAAAATCCAATCGTCGCAGAATTATCTTCTCTTTGCTAGAGCTAATTAGTGTTATAGTATGTGAACCGTTGATTGTAAAACCCGGTCATCACGACCCCGGTGTAGTTCTAGAAAATGTACGATAGGGCGCAAGACTAACATGTTTTAATATGACCGCCAGATGGTGTCAAGGCGGTCTTCAACAACTTCCTCCAGTTTCCACTGCCGAAAGGCGGCGATGGTACCGGCGCCAGTACGTTTCCTCTTCCTGTAGTCTCTAGGGTTGTCCACTCTGTTCCTAACCCTATTCAGTTGCTCCCAACGATCCCAATGGCCACGCCGGAGCTCTCAACCTTGGTCTTCAGACAGCCTCTGCATTGGGTCTACTGTTCACCTTCTTGGCCTATGTTATCCCAATTCTAGGAGCTTGGTGGGCCGACACGAAAGTCGGTCGGTACCCCGCAATTATATACGGCGTATTGATCGGTGGTATTGCGCACGTTATCATGAGGTGAGTTTCTACTTTGGGTAATGCAAGTTATATGAATACATAAGCTGACACCCCCGGATTCAAACAGTATGATTTTAGACCCCTGAAATTGTGATATGAAAGTCCTAATGCAATGTCTAGTCGGCGGTGCAGCACCAGCTCTACTTACGGCCGGAAAAGGCACGGCACCCTTCCTCGTCAGCTTCTTCCTCCTAGCCTTTGGCGCCGGTATTTTCAAGCCCAACATCGCGCCAACGCTCATCGACCAATACAAATATCAAAAAGAGTATACCAAGGTCCTCAAATCCGGAGAGAAGGTGCTGGTGGACCCCGAGACGACAATCAGCCATATCCTGCTCATCTTCTATGCCTTCGTGAATGTTGGTGCTTTCTTCTCTATCGCTGTCGTGTACATTGAGAAGGTATGTGATTTCGCTTTTTTCCCCTTTCGTGGTTTCGTCACCTTTAAAGTAAAAAAATATCTTCTACTTCATATTCGCGTTACAAAAAAAAAGCTCTTTGCCCTGTCAGTCAGCTTCACAGTGGCCATGTGACTAACCCTAGCGTCGTCAGTACCATGGATTTTGGAAAGCCTTCCTTGCGCCTGGCATCATCTACTTCCTATTGCCAGTGTTGCTAGGTGCTAGTAAGTATATAGCC
Organism: Xylaria sp. MSU_SB201401; assembly: GCA_002288965.1. Classification (NCBI taxonomy): domain Eukaryota; kingdom Fungi; phylum Ascomycota; class Sordariomycetes; order Xylariales; family Xylariaceae; genus Xylaria; species Xylaria sp. MSU_SB201401. The sequence goes on from NPFG01000671.1 coordinate 14,616, forward strand.
ACCCTTATCTTTATTCTTTCTTCCCTCGCCATGTTCCATCCGCATCCTACTTGTCCAATGGCCTATCCACTCTGGATAGTGTCGACATACTCCTATGTAAATTCATTTTTGTACGTACAGGCTAACACCGGATAATTCAGTGTATAAACGAACAATCAGGAAAAAGCCTGTCGGTTCCGATCTGTCGCGCTTCGCCAAGATCACCATCGCAGCCCTGAAGAAGAGCAAAGGCAACATCTTCTCGAAGGATCTCTGGCATAACGTCAAGCCCTCGACATTAGCGGAGCAGGGAGAAGTCGTTAGCTATTCAGAGAAGGATGTCAGCGATGTGGCCCGCACTTGGGAGGCTGTCCAGATCTTCCTTTACATCCCAATTTGGAATATCAACGACGGCGGTGTGGGCAATACGCAGAGTAATCAGGCGGCCGCCATGACTTCCAACGGGGCGCCGAACGACCTCTTGAACAATTTCAACCCGTTAACCATCATCGTGGCCTCGCCGCTCATAGCCCAATTCATCTACCCATATCTTCAGCGCAAGGGCATCAAGTTCGGACGAATTGACCGCATGATCTTCGGTTTCTGTCTCGCTACTGCCTCGGGTGTTATTGGTGCCATCATCCAGTACCGTGTATACGAGACCAGTCCATGGTATGTGGATTGAATGCAATGCCACTTAACAGATCAGTCAATTTGCTAATTATTTCATAGCGGATATGCAGCCAGTACGTGCGATGATGTATCGCCGATCAACATCTGGTGGCAGATCCCGAACGTCGCGCTAGGTGCCCTGTCCGAGATCTTCGTGAACGTCACGGCATATGAGCTCGCCTACGCTCGAGCCCCGGAAAACATGAGAGCCACTGTCGTTGCCCTCTTCCTGTTCATGACGGCCTTGTCTAGCGCTCTGGGAGAGATTTTGATCCCGGCCATTGACGATCCAACGCTTGTTTGGGCTTGGGCTGCCCCCGCCATTGCTCTCTTCGTGCAGACGATTATCTTCTGGTGGAGACACCGACATGTAAACGAAGATGTGTTCAGTATGTAACCCCTGGAGCTATTTTCTTCCCATTCAGGCTATCCCCGGAGGCCATAGCTGCCCGTTAAGGACACAAGTGTGTCCCGGGAATGGAAAGAACTCCTGAAGCTTCTACTTGAAAGAGTAATTACTGACTCAAGTGATTATAGTGACCCGAGAGGAAGACTTTGAACCTGCGAGTACCAAGGAAGAGAAGTCGGATCTGCCGGAGGTTGGGGAGACCAAGGCCGATGAGAAGAAGGAAGGGTAAGAGATTACAGCCAGCCTGGTTGCTGGGTAATTTAATTGTCTAGTAGCTAAAATTTATGAGTACGAGTAGCTGTTAGGAACTCTACACTATCCCTATAGTAATATCTATTACACCAGACCATCTGTCAACTCATTTCAAAAAGAGGCTGGGGAAACGTTTCTATACCAGCCCACGGATGATCTACAATTCCCTAGATTTGCGGTCGTCAATGAGGTCTTAGCTAATGACTGATTTGCGTAGAAATAATAGAGCCTATAACGTATTAGACAAGCACCTTGTGCAGACAAGTACCCTGCGCACCTTTTTATACCTTCGTGCGTAGAAGGGCTATAATTTAACTAAAACATAAAATTTTAATTAAACTAATTAGAATTGTTTTTGCTAGATATTTCTACCTTGTTTTAACATATAAGTTTTATATTTAGGTTTACTAACGCATCTCCCATTTGAGTGGTACACACCATTGGGTGGTACACTTTTCTTAGCGGTACCTTGTAATAAGAAATTTGCGTGCAGGGTACTTATCCCTTACCTTTAATAACTTTACCAGTTTTATAAATATAAACTAATGATTTATATATTTAAATTCCTTACTTTATAATAAATTTAATAGTATTTTTTATAACTTTATAACCATTTTATTTATAGAGATATTAAAAACTACGCTAAAATAATCTTTATAAAAACTATTTATATAAATATATAAGCTAAATAATTTTTTTTAAAATAAAAGAAATTCAGATTTAAAAAGCTTATTTAATAAAAATTTTAAATATATTAATTATTAGTTTATATAAGTTATAT
>NPFG01000672.1:0-16595 GCA_002288965.1 Xylaria sp. MSU_SB201401
CAGGGTGGCTAACTTAATTAGGTGGCTAGGTTAATTAAGAGATTATATTATATATATATATAAATTATTTAAATTTAAGTACTTTATATTATATAAAGGGCGAGGTGAATAATTCTATTAAATATAAAAAATTTATATTATTCTTTATATAAAATTTAAACTAGACTTTTATAGCTATTTTTGTTAATTTATTATAATTATTGCAAGATGGTGAGTTTTAGTATAAAAGGTGGCCGACTAGGCCGGGTGACCGGTTAAGTGGGCAGGGGCTCTAGCTCACCAAGATCTGAGAGCCCGCTGCACAGTTACCCAAATTGTTTCGTTAGTGCTGTCGTACGTTGCCAAGCGTCTGCCTCATCTCACATATACAGCACAAAGATTCCAGAGGCTTACGATCAGTCTGACGTTGGCGGGGGGAAGTTATCACTGAGCCCATTCCATCTTCTGACTGTATAAAGCAAACTTATATGCCATGTGCTACCTACTTATACACTAGGCACGCTCTTAGGACACACATTTTATCGCACGCCCGCAGCGCGGGCATTCCCCACATCCAAATAGAGCGATTTGGACGCAAGGCTCTTGAACAAATATCGTGCGTATCTCAAGACAACCGGTCTGAGGGTTCAAGCTGAATAATCAGCACAGCCCGTCATCATGAACATGGGCGGCCACTGTACATATGAATCAACAAAATGGGTGCTCGACCGGTAAAATCGGGTCACCAGTCAGTCAGCCAGATCGTCGTGCTGGCGCCAGCTACCATCGTATGGTCTTACGAGACGAACACAATCCGAACCATCAAGACTTAGCTCAAATAAACATTCCATCATACCAGTGTACCAGGTACATCCTCGCTCATCTCACTACTCTCACGTACGGAAGCGGAACGGTGAGCCCGTTGTCGAATCAAGGTGAGCGAGTGATCGAACGTAACAGAAAATAAATCAACCACTCGCATTCGACAAATCGCACTCTCTCGGGGTTATACAGCGCCCCGATCATATTCAATACATAACAGCATAACATGAACATGCGATAGGCGGGCGCGAAACGCGGTTTAGAAAAAGAATCACTTGACAAAGGGGGATAAATACATTCTACTACCCAGGTCTTATAGGCTTACATACATACAGTACTTGGAAAGCTAACATTGCCTGTCGAGGCAGGTGACAAAAAACACCAACTCCTTGTTTTTAACAGTTATTTAGAAGCCAGTATACTGACCTTCGGTGCTAATATCATCTAATAGCCGTTCTGTCACTCTATAAATCCACTGATTAATCGTTTTTGATGGTTGTTTGAGGTGGTGAATGGTGTAAGTGGTATGGGCAGTCTGCCTAGTCTTTTGTCACCTACCTCGCCTGTGTTGGTCTGAGGGGCACGAGCGGCGCTGCTGACGTGAGCCGGAGCTCGTCCCCTACTCGATAACTCTGCTCTGTGCCTAAAAACACAACGCGGGTGAGACAAGGTGAGGCAAGGTGAGTCTTATCTTGACCGTATCAATAGGTCCTGTGAGTCCGTGTACTTTGCGATTCCTGTGTGTGTGGTGTACATCCATATCCATATCTCCCTAGTGTGAGGTATGTACAATGAAAGAATACGATGGTGAAGGACCTACAAGTAGGCAACACATAACGCGCCGTGCCGTGCCGCAATAATGGAGTCACTAGACCTACAATAGTAGGCCTCCGGGCAACAAGTGTGTGAATGGGTGAGTATGTGTGGTTCATTCAGGTAAGGATCTAGGTAAGAACTTTGTTGATCACACCCTCTCCCTATGTACGAATCCTAGCTGATCTCTCCCGGTTTCCGCGGTTGGGCTGTTTTTTTTTTTGTTTTTTTTGAAGAATGCATACATACTGAGTAGCTGTTGGTTTTATCAACCGGACGGCTACAGACACACCTTCTAGTGCCTTTTTTACTTTGGTTTCTGCAAGGCACTCTAGAGTACTTTGCTAGGTGAGTAGTTGAAATCCTAGATGTCCGTGTAGCCGTATAGCGGTAGGCTCACCACCAGAAAAAGAACCAAAAAAGGGTGATATCTATATCATAGTTCTTGAAACTCTTGTCCCTTGGACCACAGCATGAAAAGGCGTAAGTAAGTGAGTGATATTGCGATTCCCACCTTGTGGCTTGACATGTAGGCAGTAGCTTGGTAGGCTGGGATCAATACAGCAGGTCTGTCTATCTGCCGGTACAGTACATATACACCCACCCTAGTCGCAATACGAGCTGGTGTCCTGCAGAAGGGGGGGGGGGAAAGGTGGTGGGGGAAATAAACCTCAAGAGGCAATGTAGGCAGGTAGGTAGTGGGAGTGAAGAAGCGTGGGTGGGTGTGGCACGGGAATCCTTCACAAAACAACCTAAACCATGAATCTGGCGCTTGCTGCATGGGTGTGGGTGTGGGGAAGAACGCCCTGTTCTCCCCCCTCTCTCTCATAGATTGCACATACATCATATCTGTCTCTCACATCCAGGGGATCTATCTATCTTGTCTCCTTTTCTCTTAATAATAGAACGGGTAAAAATCGTCTGTTCGTTGTTCTAAGGACGAAGAAATTAAGGACATTGCCAGTACTTAGCCTACGTCCTATGATAGCAACCCCCAGCTCCCCACCCCGCCGAGAACATGGTCGTCCATAGACGTCATGGTTTTATTCATGGCCATTTGATGTATTGTTGTATCTAGTATCAATATACAACGGGGCGCAGTTGTTCCGCGAATCTGCCGATCCTTAATCCGCCTAGCCAGCCATGTCCCAGGGTCGTGACCATCTTCAGGAAAAGGTGGCGTAAATGTTAAGCGATGGGGATGATTTGCTGTCGTAGGATGGATTCTATTAACCACCTAGACAGATATGAATCTAGATGTCAAGTGGTTCGCCTATTATTGATGGCCTAGCTGCATGGCGTCCGAGGTCAAAGGGTCGCAGATCACAGCGAGGGGTGCTCGCTCGCTGATGATGTCTGCTTTGGATAAGATCACAGGAGAGTGTTCTCCCAACAGAAGACGCAATCCATCTCATGTTACAGGAGCAAGTGTACTTGTTATGTTGTCTACAGTAGGTTCCCACGTATATGCGGTATGAGATCGTGACGACATCCTCATTCGCCAACCTAGGTAGTAGTATATGCTCCCAGTGTTGTTGCCATCTTCATCATAGCCCCCTTCCAAATCCTCGTAGCATACAAACATACATACAAAACCTGCATCTTGTAAACCATTTTCCAAAGCCACAATGAATCTGCCCGTCTCAAGAACCATCATCCATATAGTAAACCATGCATGGCCAATATTGTACAAAGTCGTAGCAAGAAAAGCATAAAACATCAAAGTGAGTACAGAGTTGAAACCAAACAGGGGTAATGCTCAAGACCACATAATTCACAACTAAAACCAAAGACCTAGCCAAAAGACCGAATCAAACTCCATGCCCATGATCGCCCATTAGCCAAATATAGATTGATAGCCTCGTCATTTTAGACAAGGCGTGAGAAAAAGAAATAAGTAGCACAGTGAAGTGTACTAGAACATCATCCATTCGGTCTCAACACCAGGACCCCCGATATATTGGGTCCAATTGAATGGCCCCGTGCGAACGCCCAGCTTGCTCCCGGGCTTCGCAACATCGTTGGTGCGCCAAACGCGCTCCAACACGTCCATAGCTGCCATGTTGTTCATGTAGCCACTGCGAGCCATGATATCGCGGCATTTATTGCGCACAATGTTTTGCTGAAGTTCGTTGACGCACTCGCTACCTGCGACAAATAGAGGCCAAAGCAGAAACTTTTCGGCACTGCTGCCAGCGTCAAGAGAGGTGGCATAGTAGATGACCTGACTAACGAGATTGCGGAAATTGTTGTGGTTGGAGGGAATATTTGGTGATGCTAGACGCTCGATATAGAGCAAGCCAGCGTAGCGGAATGCCTCTGATAGGAAGTTGAGGTCACGGATCTGATTTTGAGATGTCGAGCTGGGAAGAGAGGTGACTAGGCGCTGGGCGTCGAACTCCCAAGCCTGAAGGGCTGTATGGGCTTCTTTCCATTCTCGCCAGAAATACGAGCGATGGTTGTCAAAGGGTGGTGACCCAAGACCAGATGAAAGTATTTCCTCATCGTCAAACTTGGTGGCAAAACCATTGCCGTCATAACGGTGTGTTGTGCCGAAGAAGCTACCGGGCTCCTGCTTCAAAGGGTGGGCTGAAGGCGAGCCCAGGGGAGAAAACGTAGTTGGGGTCTCATCCCGGTCGCTGGGTGTCCCAACCGCGCTCTGGACGGGTCGGTTTTGGGACAACAAATTAAGACGGCCCAGCCTGTGAATGGTCTGAAAAAGCTCCCGGTCACAACCAACTATGTTTTCGGCGCCAGGTGGCAACAGTTTAGATTCTGCTGACATCCCAAAGAAGGAAGTGGTCAGTTGGGCTTCTCGGTTGTTGATGCTCGCGGAAATGGAATCGAAATAGGTAAAGATAGCTTCCATCCATGCAGACTGGCGGGACCCCTGCAAGTTAACCGAGTTCCGCATGCTCAGGATCTTCTTCACGCCAGCGAATTGAATTTGGAATTTCGCCACACCTGATTCGACCATTCGGTAGTGACATAGCAGCAGGATGGTGGCCAAGACAGAATCATGGCACGCTTTTGATGGATCATTGAGTTGCACGTTCAACAGATGGACGGCGAGGTTACGGTGGTCGTGTTCTTCTGATAGGGAGCGATCGTCCGGATACACATCGGAGACATGCTCAGTGCCACCATTTTCTGTCGCCGCCAACGGGGAGTTCCTGGTGTGTTGACCGAGACTTAGCCTTCTTTTCATCCTCAGATTACAGGCTGATAGGGCACAGATGGCATGCTGAAGGCTTCGACTACTCGACGCTAGCCGCAGGATGTGTTCGCGATAGGGATTATTAGGCCCATCAATGAGCACTAATGACGGGCACATGATATTTTCGTAGTAGTCCGTGAAGAATGGCAGCTTATTAATGAGATCAGGGCTAACCTGTAGCGTATGGCTCTCATATGAGGGGTGTGAGAGACCCGGAGAGGTTTCCAATCCATAATGAGAATTCACGTCGTCGTCCCGAGCGGCCGAAGGGGCCCAGAATGGAGCCCCTGTCGAGTGCGGGCTGGTGCCATACGAATCCATCTCCGGGACGCCTAAGCAACCGTCAGTTACCGCGGCACCAGCATCACGGGGTTTCAAAAATAGCTCTTACTCAACGTGTCGCTATCCGACATCAGCCTCTGGCCCATATGAGGCTCGAAAGAGTCGTGGTGCGAGCCAAGGCTTGAACTGGGCTCGGACGGCGCGTACACGAGGCTCGGGCAGGATGTTGGCGCCCGTTGATCGATCATGATGGCAGAAGCAGGGCTGTGCGGTATGGGGGAGCTCTGACTGGTATAATTCTCGTAGATGAGTGTTGGGCTGTGCATATATGGTACTTCTTCCCGTGGGAACGTATGAGCCATTGGCGACAAGGTGTAGTCCACATCGCTGAGAGAGTCGACTGATGAAGACAGCGGCTCACTCATAATGGGATAATGGTTCAAGGAGGTGTTGAGCTTGTGAAACCTTGGATGTTCTTGGGGGCTCATGTGCGCGGCATAGGCTGGAAGACTGCCCCATGTCGTGTGCGTGACCGTCACAAGTGGCTCAGCCTGCGAAAATCTAGGATAATCTGGGTATGTTCCGTAGGGGGTGGCAGGCAGTGAGCCAACGTGGTGCACACCAACCTCAACTCCGTCTCGCTGGTGTTGCCTCCGCGCAGTCTCTTCCGCATCCCTCCACTGATTCGGGGTCACGGCCGAGCTTGCTCTCGCCCGTGTAGCTGATTTCTTTGATACAGGCGCAACGGGGGGTGCCTTGGCGATAGGCAACGAGAGACCTCGAAGCTTGCCCCGACTCGCCACCCCAACGCCCCAAGTCAGTTGCGTCTTATAGCCGGAGCACTCGTTCCCTATTTCAAGACATTGCGAGCAGTACGGTCTCCGGCGGTCGCATTTTGTGTTCCTCTTGATGCACGTGAAGCAGTCATCTGCAGCTCCGCCGGCGGGCGCCCGTCTCCTGCGCTTACGGGCCGCTTGTGCGTCCTTGGCCGAGTTCGACTGTGGAGGACCGGAGACAGTCATGTCTGCGGAGTGTCTAGTACTATAATGGTATTCAATCGGAGGAATGTAACGTGCTCTCGAGCAAGCACGCCGTCTGGGTAAATTCGAGGGTCAGGAGTAGGAGCAGTGTAGTGTTGTCTCTGGCTCAAGCAAGGACTAAGGAGTCTGGGCCATCAACACCGAGCAAGCTGACTGGTGTGGATAAATGGCAGTTAATATGGAAAAATCTGAATAACGAGACTCGGGAAGAAGAGGTCATATAACCACTGCATGAGAAGGGGAGAGACGGGATGTGAGCGCTGGGCTTCAGATATACATGTAAGTCGAGATGCGCTCTCTCCCTCTCGCTCGTTCCTCTTCTCGCTTCAACCCCCCATGCCCCATGCTCGATGCCCCATGAACATGAACATGGATATGGGCATGGAGGGACATGGCTACAGTACATGGCTACTTAGTACCATCCATGCCGTTGTACCTGTCTGCTCACAACACCACTAGCGCGGATAGTGTTGATGTAGTAGAGGAAACAAGCAACGCCTCCGTCAACAGCCTACGCCCCACCCGTCGCTCGTCTAGCGCGCGCGCGAGGTAACGGTAGATAGAGGGGAGGGACAGAACAAGAGATACAGATAGATCCATGATGCATGTACACTATACGGTACAGTCCGGATGTACACATGCAAGACCCTCGCCCTCTCTACTAGCTCTCTCTTGCTCCAAGCCCACCAGTCCTCTGTCCAGAGGAGCCAGGATGAATTGCCAGGGTCGACATGGGCCCACTACCATGTAGTGCGAGGAGACGACAAACCAGGGGGACAACCTGGTCTTGTGCCTCTGCTCGGCGGCGGAGCGCGATCAGTGGCCCGCGGAAACAGGACGAGACGGGCGAGTGAAATAGGATATGCCAGGGTAGAGAATAGATGGCGAACCCTGTGGCAGGGAAACGTACGTAGGGGAAGCCACTGTGGTAGGCTCGTGAGATCAAGACTGCAAGATTTGGGGGGACGGGGGGGATGAGCTTCGGGGAACGCACCACCAACCCAGGCGAGGGGAGCGAATCAGAGGAGCTGGCTACGGGTGGGCAAGTCACCCTCTCCGTGATCAGCGGGATCGATACTTGGGTAGGTACCTATCTACTTGTCGAAGAGAACGGCGGCCCGGGGGGGAGCCCTGCGGGTTCTGCCTTCGCAGGCTAGCGCCGTGCTAAGTACACTAGCGTACGATGCAGAGCCGGGGGTCACTGCAGAGACTTAATCGCAGGTACCTACATTGTGCACATTGTGCTTGGTCACTCGACGCTACCTGGTAGGTAGGTAGGTGCGCTACAACCTCTCTCTCCCACTTCTCCGCCTCTGGGCCCTGCCTGCAGCAGGCAGTCAGTGATGTGTGATGTGTGTTGTGTAATCATAGAATTTGTGGTGGCGTACCTGCTTGCTTACAGACGGCAGTGTCATGTACACACCGTCGAGGTCGAGAATACAAGTAGTAGAGGAAGACGTTTACACAATATCGATACATATGGGACAACTTACTCACCTACAATCAAACTACCCAAGGAACATTATCTACCACCAAGTACCCACGAGAGCCTGACTGAAGATGTTTCATACACTATTCATGTTTATTTTATGACCACTGGCCAGCCGTCGGTACTGGAATTCTGAGAACTTGCTCTCACTGGCGCTTGGCGCTTGGTGCCTTGTCCAATGCTGGCGCTGGGCCTGGGGAGATAAACCGGAGAAGCGCCTTTGGTGGTGTTGGGGGATGGTCAGGGGACGGGAGGAATAGGCACAGCACAGGAGCAGGAGGGTGCCGAGGTGTGGCTGATGACACTACGGTAGTCCAGCTTGGGCACCTCCAGGGGCAAGTCTCGGTACTGCCTGTCACTCTCCTGGGCTGTTCGTGGCCTTCCGCCTCTCGCCTTGTTCCTTCTGTCCACCTCGATGTATGTGTGTGTGTATGTATTTACTGTAAGTGCGCGTTGCCAGACTGAACGCATTCTCAGCTCGCATATCGTTACATAGCTACATTCATGTAGCTATGCCTTGTGCTACTTACGTCTTCAGAATCTCTAGATTCCCGCAGGCAAGTCCGTGATAAGCTTCGTATGCTCAGATAAAACAAATGTAGGCCAAGCAGGCCCGCTGTTCTATCTGCTTGTCCGGTATTTCTCAAGCGCTCGAGGCTTGTTATGCTACGCTGCCGTCTGTATAAGTCTTTCCGAGCAACGTTCCAAGTACGCCGGACAAAATGACCAAGCTTGGGCAAGTACAATGCTGGATACCTACCTCGGGGTGGATAGGTTAACCGAGTCATCTAAATTCACGACCCCGGCATATTTGGAATGGTCAGTCACTTCGAATCGGTTTATTTTTTTTATTTTTATTATATCTCAGAGTGATCTGTGCGGCCGAACCCTAGTGCACATCTTGGGTACCTGATGTTGTGCTGGCGCTGTGTGCTGGTTATGGCCCGTGTTACCCCTGGCGTCGCGCGGGTGAAGAATGCCTAAAACTGAAGCGCCGCGCGCGGGATAGTGAGTGAACACGATAATGGATCATAGGGAATTGCCTTTTCTCGATCTCACCAGGTACTGCGTGCAAATAGCGATTCCTTCGACCGTTCTCAAATTGATTCGGCCTCATGCCGGAGATTCGTCAGTGCCTCGGCTACTTTCTTTTCTGCTACTCAGATCATATCGCATAGCCTCATCAATGGCCAGACGCAATCCTCACTTGCTCCCCAAGGATTCTACATTACGCCCGTTCGTACGAGAAGGTGAAACATCGCCAGCGCCTTATTCTCTTGCAAGTCGCTGTGGGCTCTAGAGAGCAGGGGCGGTCCTTAAACTACGCTATTGTTACCTTTTTCATATGTCGGCCACTGAAAAGATCGGGAAGAGGGAGAATCGTGGCGGTGTCGCCGTATTGTTCGATCCCCCGTTGAGCTAACATTAGAAACGGCTTTGTGCGAGAGGATTCACAAACACTGCAGTAGCCACAGCAAGATTAAGCACCCCCTTGTAGCCTACGCTACACCAAGATTAAGCATCCGAGAGATCACCGCACTCTCGACCGACGAAAGTGGAACTGTAGAAACGGTCTACTCAGTGGCATGTAGCATAGCGTATTCCCTTACCCCCTGAAGCCTTGACTGCTGTTGTTTGTATGACTGTTTCGACTCGTTATTGACCACATAGGTTAGTACATTAGACCAACCCTACACGGTCGGGACTTGACGGAGCGTTGTCATGATACTGTAGTGTAGGATAAAGATAGGGTACGATATGTGTGGGTGGGATGTGTCTTGTTTGTCAAGCTGTGGCCTTATTTCGAGAATGGGGATAGGGAAAGAGACGTGCCTACCACTGCCACCACCGTTCGATCAGCCTTCGCAATAGCAACAGCTGTGTACCTACACTACCTATAAGCGGACGTACCTATTAAGTCGTATCGGGTCATTCTTGTGGTACTACCTAGGTATGGGTATACTACTAGCTTTCTGCAACGTTCGATTTTGAGCTGTCACAACCACACTGCCTTGCAGCGAAGATCCCAAAGCCTCATCGGTTGGGCGGCACACCATTCCCAGCGCAGTACCTGTAGTGAGATAGCGTGTGTTAGCGATCTACGGGGTCCTTCACCTCGAAGCGCGCCCAGAGGGCCAGACTGGCTGGTGACCGATAGCAGCAACTAGTGGCAACTAGGTAATATCACGGCGCTCAGCATGCAAACGACTTGAGGATTTATCGCGAACCGCGGTGCCATTCTGAACCCTTCACTCAGTTACCAAAGGTTTATCTCGCCAGCCGGCTCCTCAACGCACTACGAGTATGTTCTCTAGCGTCGACAGGCTTCCGTAGTTCTTGGCATGCCCACTCCAAAGATACACCGTTTAGCTCGAAAACAGATCGAAAGGTGCTGCTTACTGTTGGCAACCCACCTTGACTTGACGGCGGATTACCCATTCGCCCTCTGCAATATATCTTCATGGTAGCACACTATAGCTGAAGAGGATGTTAATACGTGCATATGTGTTACTATGTCGCAGGGCAAAGTACCATGTAAGAGAGGCATCTTATAGATAGGTCCTGCTAATGTACAAGGCGTATGCGTGTAGTAGTTGTATCTGGAGTTGGGTATAAGTAGATGCCGATGCTGGGGGTTACATTCGCATGGCGACCTGTGCCTGTAGGCAAACCCCACAATAAGTGATTCGCAGCTTTGCAGGTTGGTATCTCAGGAGGCTCGAATCAGCTGTTCAACCCAAGACTGAAGCAGGAGCGTCATTTGACGCTTCACGTGAAAGACATAGTCAATATGTACGCTATCTTCGGGACTTTTTTTTATTTTTTAATGAAAGATGTCGAGTTGCGATAATAGCAAGTTCAATCTTATTACCTATACCACATCATTTTTATTACTCTTGACTGGACCGGTTCTTGGTCAAGACGGCGATAAAGCCCTAGTTTCTTGACCGACGTAGCAGCCTCCAGTTTCTGACATTGGAGTGTCGCCTACGATAGATTCAATCTAGTTTCAAAAGGCTAACAGTACGCTACGCAGCTCGACCATGCAGTATTCCTACTTCTCTAGCTAGGTAGCGAGCCTTATGTATTGGTAAGCTCGCTGTTAATTACCCGGGCTACAGAGACCTCGTTACTATACCATGCCAACAAACAGATGATGGCATACATTTCGTGCCAGCCCGGTAATCTATTTAGGGAATCCACGACTGTCATCTGTGAGCCTTGATAGAACAGGTGCATTCTCTGCTATCAGGAGGTCTACCTAAAGGTGTGAAATTAATATAAAATGCCTACACCGTCCACCTAAGCAGCGAGTGAGGCGCTAAGTAGGCCTTATATCGCAGCTTGTATATGATTGCTAGCGTTACTGTTGTGGACGGCGAGTGCCTCTATGCTCAATATATGGTCTGGCTTCCGCGAGCTGACGAGATATTGACGCAATGGTTTAATACACGGTAACCACGTAGCATGTATGTGCGCTTCGAATATAGTGGATGCGTTTTACCAACTTCACTCTCTCCGTCAGTACGTGACAGTAATCACGAGACGATTCCACGATAGCTGCATGGAGGTTGGATGTCAGCAATATGAAGCTGACGAACGTCAGTCATACGGGAAGAGACTAAGTCATCTAGGCTAAAGCTTGGTCGGTAATGATGAGCGGTACCCCTGGCAGCCTCGGCAGATTCTCCTGTTGGTCTTGAATAATCCGTGCTCCGTCGTCTCCCGCGTTTGTCCAATTGTATTCTACTAGCACAACATGGTCGCAAGCAATGTGGGTTGAGCCACTGACCTCGACGTGTTTGGGAATGGCTACCATCTTGCCTTTTCTTACCTTAGCATGATAAATAGTCGGTTTTATAGAGTAGCCGACCTTTACTGTTGATCGTGCCCGACGTTTCGGGCTTCCATCGAGCTTCCATCGTTATCTTGGACCCCCATCGTCATGTTCCATGCAGCTCCCACTTTGGGACACCACCGGTTGTTATACAGCTCAAGGTCAAGCCACCTACATCAGTCTCACCCCTTCGACCACAATACAGACATGACGGGATGGCATGATTCATATAGCTACGATTAGATCCTCGGGCATTTGGCCACGAAAGGCAAAGCAAGCCCCTCCCACTGCTGTGTCCTGCAGCTACATATATTAGCTTCAATGGCGGGGAGTCGTCCCTGGTCCCCTCCGCAAGACTACCTATGCAGACACAAAAACGTCCCGCCGACGTGAAGGAAATGAAGCTAGCGGCGACCACCGATACTCCAGCAACACAGTCGGCTTCCTACCTGCTCCCACCGTCTACAACCCGAGCTACCATTGCATTTCAACGTGAGTAGATGTTCACGGATTAACAGATACGGATACGAAATGCAAGCCTAATAGGGGGGTAGCCCGCGCGCGCGAGACGGCTTCTGCTCCGCATCAGTGATATCAACCAACAGTACTATCAAGAAAGGGGGCCCTGTGCCACCTCGATAGGGAGCTTCTGCGCCGTGTTTATCGTCTTGTGCGTGCTTTCGTGCACGTGTACCGCTAACGTAATACTCGGACCGCCTATGATTTACACTACACCGGGCACTACATCGTACCTTGGGTAGTATAATAAGTATGCGTAGATTATTTGATAATACCGTGCAGCTTCTGCTGCAACTTGGCCGCTAAGTACCCTTCAGTGCCTCGTTGGCATCTTGGCTTTCTCGCTGCGCGGAACTACGCTCTACTGTTAGTACACGTAGGAAGCAAGATAGGACGAACCATTACTACCTTAGACTGGACAGATACAGTTAACACTAGGCAGCTGGCTATAAAGATGCCTGGTTTCATTTGTGCCTGCAGTTCTGACACTCGTAGACATGAGAGAGCGAGACTTGGAAAAAGTGTAGATATTTAGAGGAGACCAGGTGGGTTACACCGATTTCTGAATTCTTACAGTACCTAGGCTCAGATGCCTCTACTACCTACCGTACCGTAGACATAGTGCATAGTGCAGGTAGGTATCCGGACGCGGTTGGACGGGAACGGGAATTACTCAGTAGATTCCAAACTCCAACGCCTCGACAAATAATTCGGTCGCGACATCTATTGTTGGCATAACCGATCCAACTCTGCACGACCATACTGAGTAGGGATGCAGTCGCATGCAATCTACACGTGCAGGCTTGCAATTAGCACCAATGGCAGCACCCGTGGCATCAATCACGCCAGCGCCATCACCGAGTCTACGACCAAGTTCGCCGTAGGTAATCAAGCAACCTACAACTAATCCATCCACAACTCCCGGGTTAAACGAGGTGCGAGGGAAGTGGATTTCAGCACAACGCGAGTGCTCTTGGCGTGCATTCTGCACAGTGATGAGCAGGCTTCAATCTGCACCTCCCTATCATTCAACACTCCAAACCTCAACGGCGGCGGCAGTGCGGGAGCCAACGACAGGAGACTAGCTGAGCTACGACGTGGTCGGCATCGCAATGTCAATTCATATTCCTACAGCGCACACTGCAATGTGACGCCGCTTTGCTGCGGCACCTTTTTCTCCTCAACCTTCTCGAAGCCTTCCGCTTCCGGTCACCTGGCCGTGGAGTCGACCATCTCCCTCTGCGACTTTATTCCGCCCCCCCCCCCCATGTTATACCGTAGGTCGGCGACCCAGGACGCTAGACTACTGTAAGGTCTCACTTTGAATTCCAGATCCCCGTGTGAGATCGGACACTGCCGAGGGTCAAGGCTGGAAGCTAAGAGATAACGACAGAGGGGATAATAAGCTTCAAGGGAAAACGAGAGCCGTAAGCGTGCCATCAATAACGCTTGCGAGTCATGGTATTACACAGTGGATGACGATACTATTGCCTACCATTGCCTACCATATTATCGGGACAGGAGTGAGAATCCCTCTACAGTTCGCACCGGTGCCTCTGTGATTGCATGCTGATTCTGCGTCGGTCACTCTCTCTGTATCTATCTCATCGCTAACAGCGTTAGCGCCTGGCACTGGAATTTGTTGCATGGCTTCGTGCATGTGCAGCTAGATATAGTTGTAGATACACACATACATGTGTACACCCACAAGTGGCACATGCAAGCGCAGCCCATTCTCCAGTCGTAGAACTCGGGTAGTTGGGTTACAGATGTGAGGGCTCAGGCAAGAAACGAGCAGACAGGCTAAAGAGCTTGTTTTACCATCTGTATGTGATGTTATCAGATCCTTTCAAGTCCTCCCACGGTACATTGCCTTCAAGATGCAATGGCAACCTCCCGTCCATGTATGTAGTAGTAATATTGCATTGATCTCTCGTAAAAGAATGACAAAACGAAGATACCAAGCTAAGCACGGCCGAATAACCCCCCATATCCTACATTTACAGATAATCGCAAGACGCCCGAGTAACACAGTAAGTAGGTACCTAGTAGGTAGAATTCAATATGTAGGCGCATACGTGTTGGGTAATCATCCCCTTGGATCTCGAGGTGTCGTCACGTTATGAGCTTCATATTTCATAATAAATAGGACCTAAAGGCGGGACTTTCTGACCCCCGCATTCAAATCGAGGAGCAAGACCGAAGCCACATGTATGTAGCAGCAGCAACATTAATTCAAGTGGCTTGAGCTGTCGAGTGGGGAGGGGGGAGGGGTTTATACTTTAGAGTACTAGGGCGAGAGGTACTGATGCTCTTGGTCTGGGTGGCTGACGCTAGAAGGACTGGAGAAGCATGCATAGAACCGAGCGAGGGTAGACTGGGTGGCAGCAGGTACATGAGTACCTCAACGCCTAGCTAGAGCGATACCCAGGATCCCCCAGGCAGTGCAGGCCCAGTACCCGCCCACTGCCCGCTAACAAGCTCTGCTGGGCGACCGCCTCTCCCGCGCCGTTAGCCGATCTCATTCGCTCAAGACTGCTGTGCATCGGTGGGTCTTCGGTTATAGTAGCGCACCGCTCGCTGGACAATGATGAAGCTAAGTTGATAAGGCCGGTGGAGGGGCGGGTTTGATGTGGACCCTATCTAGGGACTAACAGTCACCCTCGGCTTGATCAATCACCGAGTTGGCTGATCTCGCGATTCCCTTGCCCACGCCTGGCGCTGGCGGCGAGCACCATCTGTCAACAGTACTCAACATCAACAGTCTTCTATGACCACGGCAATCGGCTTTCTTCCATTTGACCTGCTTAATGAGAATTATCCCCTTGGCGACTCCTGCAAATATTAAATAGATGATGGGCAGACGGACAAGTTGGACTTCCCACGCTCCTTACCCGCCCACTATACGATATTCCCAACGTATGTTCTTAGGTACACATTATTTCCAGAGGAATAGAACTTGACGACAATCTACTAAGTACTGACCTAGTTGTATGGCGTTACCCCCAATCACATCCATGCTCAGAGCGCGAGCGGTGACCACCGAGACAACGTCGTGGACCAGATCAAGGACGCTAACCTTTACCTCATACTTTTGTCACGTTATTCCGATAGCCAAGATTGGACGGGGTGAAGGCGACTCACAAACCTAGTCTGGTACTTCATACATGACCACGATGGGTAACGCCAGAGAGAAATGCTTGACAATTATCCCTACAATATATATACTACCAAGTACTCAACTATCAGCCTAGTAGGGGATTTTGAGAACTAAGGGCACTATAGCCCCCTTGCATTCGGATTCAAGGAGAGCGAGTTGTGTTATTATCCAAGGCTTTGGTCTACTATCTACGGCGGTGGGTTCTGAGCGAGGCAGTCTAGGTGCCAAGGTACATTTACCTGTTTCGGTAATTTTCGCCTCAATCCCCAGGGTTTTCTCACACTAGGTACACTAGGTTCTCTTATCCGTTGACCGTCAAACTGCTCCCACGGTCCTTGATTAACTGGTTTCTATCTCATCGTTTATGACGAGCAGCTCAGTGGCACGAGCTGGCCCCTTCTCACAAGCTTTATTCTACATAACAAGCTTTTATTCACGATAAAATAGAAGGCGGCATACAGGCTGGAAAGGGACTGCTGTAGTATTCCTACACAGCGACAACGACCACACACGAGATCATATGTTATGCAAGCAGAGGAGCGAGGCCCAAGTACGGGGTGAACAGCTTGAACATAACCTTCCGTAAGACACTATCGAGTCCGTTCACAAGTCGTTGGTGAATCATCACATGTGCATACCTACGCTCTGATTGGCTGTCTGTTGCACCAAACACAGCTCGACGTGACGTTACATTCATGAAGCCTTGGCATGCGCTTCCGGCAATCCTCCAATGAGCCGTTCTTGCGCACTAGCATGAGCGGTCACAGGGGCGCGTAGGTTGAACGCATTATTCAATAATAGTAATGAATTGGCTTGAGGTGAATACGCCTAAAGATGGGCGATGGGCGATCCCTTCTCCTTGTAGTCACACCGAGCGGTCTGAGCCGCTGACACAGGTCTAGCAAGACACTACCACAAGACACCTCCAGCATGGTAGATCATTCGACGATTGAGCACTCCAAGCTGTGAATGTCAGCTGGACTTAACAATGCCAACTACAGACGACAGGATCGAGACAGTAATGTCGTATACGTACAAGACCATCACATAGTGAACGATGGGAGCCGAGTTGTACCTGTTAACACTAAGTACGGAGTTGGACGACGCCACGATAACCAAACGATACGGATCCTAGACTTAGAGCCCCTGCCCACCCAACCGGCCACCCGGCCTAGTCGGCCACCTTTTACACTAAAACTCACCATCTTGCAATAATTATAATAAATTAATAAAAATAGCTATAAAAGTCTAGTTTAAAGTTTTATATAAAAAATAATACAGACTTTTTATTTGAATGAGGTTATATATGGGCCACCCGTAGTGGCCCCGGAGAACTTGAGGGGCAATTCAAATCCGAAGTCAAGTCTGATCTATTGTAAAAGAACTATTGAAGCGGGCATACGGAAGGTTATATATAGCGTGGGACCCATACGGCT
>NPFG01000673.1:0-16558 GCA_002288965.1 Xylaria sp. MSU_SB201401
TCGACTAATATTATAGATTTTAGTAGTCGCGTTATAT
The DNA here is from genome assembly GCA_002288965.1 of Xylaria sp. MSU_SB201401. NCBI lineage: Eukaryota > Fungi > Ascomycota > Sordariomycetes > Xylariales > Xylariaceae > Xylaria > Xylaria sp. MSU_SB201401. The sequence goes on from NPFG01000673.1 coordinate 38, forward strand.
TAATAAACTTAAGTTATATTTATAAGTTTAAAAGGCTAGCTATATATCGGCTTTTTATTAAGCTTAACTATTATTATTAATTAAGAAATAAATGTATTTTTAAATGTGCATATATAAGTTATAAAAGGTGGTTAACTTAATTAGGTAGCTAGGTTAATTAAAAGATACGTTAAAGCTTTTTTAAGTTAAATTAAACTAGTTAAATAGTTTTTTTTATTATAATTATTATTAAGTATAACCTTTTAATTACTTTATTAATCTTTTATAATTAACTTAAGTATAAAAAAAGCAGCTATTTTAACTAAAGTTAATTATTTAAACCCTAGTTTAATAAGTGATAAACTAGTTATTAAAACCTTTTAAATAAGTTATATATAGCCTGGAAACTGCTTTAAAGTTAAAAAAAACTTTTAAGTTAGCTATTTAAACTATTACTTTAGTTTTCTTTACCTTTAAGTAATATAGTTTAAAATATATATAAAAGGCTATTTAATAGAGTTTTTTTATCGCTTAATGGCTTTTAAAAGGGGTTACAGGTTTTTAAAATAGGTTGTAAAGTTTTTATTAGTCTTAAAAAGGTAATTAAGTCGGTCGGATAGGTTATTTTAATAAATAATTAACTTTATAACTAGTTAAAAAGATATAAAATCTATTTATTAATATGTTAACCGCTAATTTTTTAGCTTTTTAACTGTTTGCTAAAGTATATTATATACTTACTAACCCCTTTTTTTTAAGTCTCTTAAAGGGATTTAGTTAGTTAAAAAGTGGGCCCGCTAAGCGGCGGAAATGGCGAAACTATACTGTATATATATATATACACAGCTTCGTCTTATTCTGTTCATGAATCGATTGCAATCTACACTTTTCTCACCAAGCACTCTCAAATACAGCCATGGTTCCGGGCAAGACGCGCGCTAAGAAAGGCCGAGGGCGCGTCCAGTCATCTACCGGCAAAACCAACAAGGCCGAATCTAACGTGGACGCGCGCTCCGACATGAAAGAGCCTTCACGCCCCAAACAGATTGTCAAGCGCAAACGCTCCGAATCAGATGATCTCGAGGCTGATACCACGGCCAAAACCAACAAAGTGAAAAGAGCGAAAACTAGCCCTATCCCCCCAAAACATCAGGCTAGAGGCCGCCCGGCCAAGCCAAAGCCTCAACCACCCCAACAGCCTATCGCGCTGCCTATAATCAACCAGATCCCCGACAAAACTTTGACTGTCTTCGTTTTCGGCGGTGGCGAAAATGGCGAGCTTGGGCTAGGTCCCAAACGAAACGAAGCCCTGCGCCCTTGTTTGAACCCTTCGCTCGATCCTAATAGCTCTACCGCATATCACATAGTTACGTACGCCTGTGGCGGAATGCATACTATCGCATTAAGTACAGATAATAAGATCGTTACTTGGGGCGTAAATGACAATAATGCACTAGGAAGAGACATAATGGGATGGTGGATTGCGAGACATGGATGCAGATTCAGACGATGAGGATGAAGAACTCAATCCGCTCGAGTCCACTCCCACCGAGATTCCAACAGAACATTTCCCTCCAGATACTCGTTTCGCCCGAGTCGTAGCTGGCGATAGTTGCAGCTTTGCCCTCGCCGATACTGGTCTTATTTACGGATGGGACACCTTTCGCGCAAGTGGCCGTATGAATCCATAAGCACTCATATCTTCATGCTTACAAGCTATTTAGAATTCCCAGGGCAAAGATTGCTTCGGATACGACCAGAGACATAACCTCATTGAAAAGCAACCTCGACCGGTTCAGATCCAGGGCATCCCTAAGATCACTCAACTTGCTTGCGGAGCTAATCATGTGCTAGCTCTTGATACTAACAGCAATATTTGGGCCTGGGGCTACAACGAACAAAACCAATTTGGCCGGCGTCTTTTTGGACGTCAAGCAGATCCTTTCGTACCAAGCCAGGTCCGAGTATGTCGTAATAAGGCCAAATATATTGCATCAGGCGAGTACCATTCTTTCGCTGTTGATGAGAAGGATAATGTTTGGGGATGGGGGCCAATAGTTTCGGCCAGGCTGGAGATGCGCGCACCGCTGGTGGTGACACTGCCTTTTTGCTCTCGCCAACTAAGATTGACGATCTGTGCCAGAAAGGAGTTGTACTTCTCGACGGTGGGGCTCACCACTCTGCTGCGATTACCGCTAAGGGCCAATGTCTCGTATGGGGACGTATGGATGCTGGCCAGCTCGGTGTGGCCTTCACTCAAGATTCGGTTCAAGATACCTCTGTTATCCGCTGCGATGATCGTGGCAAGCCCCGTATCTGTCTACGTCCGACTACAGTACCTAACATTGGGCAGGTAACCTACGTAGCTTGCGGGACAGACCATAGCATATTTATCGGCAAAACCGGCAGCGCTCACTCCGCCGGTTTTGGCTTCCAGGGCCAACTAGGACATGGCTCCAACGACGATATCAACGTTGCACAGCGCATCACTGCCAAAGCTGTCAAAGACAAGGTCTTGACCCGAGCTGGTGCTGGCGGGAATGTTTCTATTATCGCTGGCCCAAGCAAGAATGATTAAATGTGTTTTTTTCTGATATTCTCCATTGAGTATTGGTTGGCATCTGCTCCCCTCTTAGTTGTCGTTCTCTCTCCTGTTGGTGAGATTTGTTACATTATTGCTGTGCATCAGCCTTGCAGTTCTCGTAAAATAATTTGGAGCTCAGAGATGCTGCGCCACTGTTGGCCAAGGATTCCTTCGTATAATTTTGCACGACGCTCTTCAACGACCGGATTTCATCGCATACCTTATTGATTGCGCGCTGCTAACCATCTCATCAGGCCTGTTCGCAGAGCATATTTACTCCTTGAGACAGCATAGGCGGCTTTCGTTGTTTCCAATCGTTAATATGGTTTTTATACCGGATTTTTATTATTCTCTATTCATTTTAAACCTCTTTTATACCTCTAGGTTTATATTACTATTTAAATCACTATAAAAAAGTAGAATAATATTATTTTTATGATTATATGCCTTTGTAATTATATTAACTTGATTTTTATAATATATTTTAAATCTTACTATACTTTTTAAAAATGTTACGACATTGCACTTGGCGTTGCGGTAAGCGATGACTGAGAACGCATATAAAATTATAAGGTGAAGAAGTCAAGGACTACTTCAAGGTCAGAGACCTTGTCCTATGGCTATATAAAGTACGTAAGCCATAGAGTAAGCCATACGGCAGAGAGCCGTAACTAAAAATAACGTTTTAAAAGTTTATACCCTTATAAATATTAATTTTACTTTTATTATATTCGCTTTATTGATATACAGTACAACAGTAGTAGACATACTAGAACACGCTCTGATAAGACAATGGCCTATACTTTCTATCGTGTAATACGCTACGTATAGTAACTTCCATTAACCTGAAGAATTATTATATAATTATCTGCTTATTGTTGTCCTTCCCTAATCCCTTATTCATAAATCCGCGCTCGGGAAAGAAAGGCTAGCTATTATATCACCATAAGCCAAGACGCGATTCCCAGTTCTGCATCAAAATACCTTTCCTTACATGAGAAAATATAAATCAAAACGTAAGTAGTATAATGACCTAAATTCCGTTCGACTCATCGCATCGTAATTTCGGGGTTCCAATTTAATCAAAGAAATGCACGGACTTGTTCCTCCTAAAACCCCTTAGCAATGCCACTGACGCCCGACCCCTTAGGCAGCATGGATATCTCGACCATTCCATCGCGTACTCGTCTGTCTGCGAAGAATTACTCCTTATAACCGAATCAAAAGTCCTCGTGGCACTCTGTTTCTGTAATAAATACCGTACGCCACAATTATAATTTTATTTGGCCCGCCGTGAGTACCGTTGTAAGTCATTATCTAGTGCATCAAGATTGCTGCATGTTGGTCTGACCTGCATCGCATAGCGGCGCTTGCCACTAGGATCCTGATTGTGGCGTCAGCTTCAAAGCCATACGCCAAGACCAGGAATACCTCAGCTGAAACGCCCCTCAATCGTGCGCATACGGGAATTGAGGAATCATAGTGAAAGTATCTGAATCGAGACGACTTGGAGGCTACGTCAAGACTTTCAAAAGAAGTTCGCAGATGACCTCGCTTATCATCGTCACGATAGTTTCAAACACTCTAGAACCAGTAATAGGGTTTTGCGATCCGAGTTTACCCTATGTGGCTAATCAACACTAGGACCAGGCTGCTCAAGGAATTTATCGGGCTCGAGATTCCAGAGTATGCCATTCTCTCGCACACATGGGAGATGGGCCAGGAGGTCACCTTCCAAGAATTCTCTCAGGAGCCTAGGAGCGATGCGAAGGCTGGATACTGGAAGATTGACCAGACGTGTCAACAGGCGATCCGCGATGGGCTCGACTATGCCTGGGTCGACACGTGCTGCATCGACAAGTCGAGCAGCGCCGAGCTCTCGGAAGCTATTAACTCTATGTTCTCTTGGTACAGGCGCGCATTTGTCTGCTACGTCTACCTTGCGGATCTTTCGCGTGCCGCAGAACCAGATGACCCCAGTGTACAACACTGCCGCTGGTTCACGCGCGCCTGGACGCTGCAAGAGCTCATTGCGCCCACACATATAAGATTCTATGCCCACGAGTGGGAATTTTGCTTCACCAAATCTGATGCATCGGAACAGCTCTCCCGCATCACAGGAATCAATCTAGATATTCTACGACATGAGAAACCCCTGACGGCAATCTGTGTCGCACAGAAGATGTCGTGGGCTCGATCGCGCCGGGCTACGCGGGTAGAGGACATAGCATACAGCCTTATTGGTATCTTTGACATCAACATGCCCCTTCTCTACGGGGAGAGTGAGAAGGCATTCATGCGCCTACAGTCGGAGATAATTCAATCTTCTCCCGACTTGACTATCCTCGCTTGGTTCGATGGTTTACAGTATGAAGAATACACTGTATATGGCGCAGATAAGACCCTATTCAGTACGGTGCTAGCATCCTCCCCGGACAGTTTTAGGGGTTGCTACAAATTTAGCGGACTGCAAAATCACTCTACCCCGGAGTTCTCCATTTCAAACCGCGGTATTCACATACGAGCCAAGTTTGGCCTTGAGAATTTCAGGGATAGAGCTCAAGAGATCCTTCCTGTTTGTCAACTGGAGGGCTGGACTCTTGCTATTAGGATAAGGAACATAGGCGCCGGATGTTATGTCCGACAGGATCCTATGAAACTTGTGAGCGTACTGCCGGGGCAAATGTTAGGCCGGCTTGTGTTGAATCCCTTCCTCCTCACGCGACCTATCTGGATGGATGAATGGGACACGATGTTTGGATGGGACCCAGTGTTATCGTCACGCGAGCGCGGTCTACAAGTCGTCTTGGGCCCTGGCATGGAAATATACCGCCGGTGGCCTTGGACGAAATGGGACGAAGTGGACAGGCTTTTCTTTGGTCCCGAAGATCTTCACGGAGGTTGGGCCGCTTTGAAGATAGTGAGCAACCCTCCTGGAGACTTCATGGAGGAAAGGGGTATTACTCAGTCTCTTGACTTTTTGCTATATGCTATCGGCTGGGCAAAGCCCCAATTTGGCCCGCCTCGATACACCGTCCATAGAGTCCACGCAGAACTGAGCGATAGAGCATTAGAGGAAACGAACGGTTACGCCGTCACGGAAGACTGGCACACTTACTGGGTCGTCAATCGGCTTGTAACAAATAACATCCCCGAGCAAACTGCCATGGTCGTCGGCTCTCAAAACGGCCGTAGCCTACTGCTTACCTGCAACCACAGTATGGTAGAAGACCGAAATATTTGTCTGAATCCTTTCTGGCGTATCGAACTGAGCTGGAAAGAGGTTCCTTGTGACAGGATACCGCGAATAGCCGACCGTCGCTGGCTACAAATGGACTGGAGCGAGACCTGGCAAGTGCCTTCGAATGATCGGCACTCCTTTTGCGTAACACATGAGGACCAAGAGGAACAAAGAAGCGGAGGACAAAAGATCCATTTAAGTCATCCCTGAATATCACAACGACAAAATGGCCACAGAGTTAGATTACTTAGTCAAGAAAGGAACGATGCAATACAGCGGACTTTGTATACTGTCACGTTGAACATACTTATAAGAAAATTGAGATAACGTGTGTTACGGGAACCCAACAATTTTACTGTCCGCACCTTCAAGAATGCCATTCTCCTTGTAAAGCAAAGGGGTCGACAATTTGGCAATAATTTTGCATCTTACGTCACACGAGTTGACGGCCGTCCGGGTCCTCGAAAGAGTCCTCCCAAGCATAATTATCTCATGTAGGCATAGTCCGACCATGGCTCGCCCAGCTCCAGGCTAAAAGGCAACTATTTTCCTTTTGAATCTTCGCGTCCTATTCACGCTCACTACCTGGTACTCGCCGCATCCTACATGGGAACTAGTCATTAGCCCAGTTATGGTTCATATCTAACAGGTTAGCTCGATCCGTATGTCTGGAGCCCAAAACTCTGTCGAGTGGGGGGTTCTAGAACGCCCCAAGAGTCTAACTAGACTACCAAGTGCCGGCCATTTTTGACTCAAATTCTACTCAGATATGTACCTCATGGGGCAGTTTATGGCGCAGATCCTGACGCCACTCAGAATATTTCGCACCGGTTTTGCCTCCGAGGTCAATACTACCCAAAATAAAAACATCTTGCACCACTGGTAGCAAACTCAGCTCACATCTAGGTAATTACCACACCGCGCAACAAGTTGATACCTTGTGATGGATGCGTCAATGGGTGAAAAAAAGCGCGGGACTACCATCACAGCTGCTAAGATGGATTTCCCGGAGCCGCAACCCAAAGCCTCGAGGCTCTCACCATGGTTCGCGAGGCTATCAAATTGGGGTGTTGAGCTGCGCGGTATCACGCCCGTACCATTAGAAGAAAGAGTCGACAGGCGTTTTATCAACGTCTTCCTTGTCTGGTTTGCCATGAGCATCAATCTCCTGCCGTAAGTATCACTATAATCAACATGATTCTATGGCCCTGTTCTGATGAACTTCGTGTGTTCCTAGTGTAGTTACGGGAATTCTTGGGACATTCACTTTTGGTCTTAGCCTGCGAGACTGTTCCCTCATTATCTTATTCTTCAGTCTTATATGTACCATCCCCCCTGCCTACTTCTCCACGTTCGGTTCTAGGACGGGTTTGCGGCAAATGATCCAAGCACGGTTCACGTTTGGCTACTATTTGACGTCCATCATTGTCCTTTTGAACCTAGCGACTGTATCCGGTTTCTGTATTATCAGCTGTGTTTTGGGTGGCTCGACTCTTGCTGCCGTTGCAGATGGGAACATTGACAGCACCGTGGGGATTATCATCATTGGCCTTATTGGATTGCTGGTTTCTTTCGGAGGTTATCGCTTCCTCCACGAATTCGAGCGCTATTCCTGGGTCTTCAATCTGGTTGCCATTATCATTGCGACTGGGGTGGGTGGCAAGCAGCTCTTCAATCAAGTCGAGACAGCGCCAGTGCCACCCTCTGTTATTGTAAGCTATGGTGGCGTCATCGCTGGATTCCTCATCCCGTGGGCTGCTATGGCGTCCGACTTCTCTGTCTACTGCGACCCTTCCGTATCTACCTTCCGCATCTTCGCCTACACTTATGCCGGGTTGTTCTTCCCTACTGTCCCCTTGATGGTTCTAGGCGCTGCCATCGGTGGCGCTACGGTTAGTAACCCCGCGTGGGGTGAAGGATACGAGAAATACATCGTCGGTGGCGTTTTGGAGGCCATGCTCAAGCCCGCTGGGGGGTTTGGCAAGTTCGTGGCTGTGCTTCTTTCGCTCTCCGTCATCGGCAACCTTTCGGCGTCTATGTATTCGATATCCCTAAATTTCCAACTCTTAGTCCCGTTCTTCCGCCACATCCCGCGCTTCGTGTTCTCAATGTTATTTACTGTCATCGGCATCCCTGTCGCTGTATATGCGGCGAGGTCCTTCTTTGATAGCCTCGAGAACTTTATCTACCTCATTGCCTACTGGTCGGCGGCGTATGTTGCTGTCGTCGCCGTCGAGCACTTCGTCTTTCGCAAGGCGGACCCTGCTTCGTATGTGCCCGAGCACTGGGACCAACCTCATAAGCTGCCTACGGGGATATCTGCCATTCTAGCTGCCGGCTTATCTTTTGCCTTAGTTGTGCCATCGGCCTCACAGGTGTGGTATACTGGTCCTATAGCAGTTACCACCGGCGATATTGGATTTGAAGTGGCTCTTGTTTTGTCGCCCATACTGTACGTTCCAATTCGTTGGTTGGAGTTAAAATGGAGGCCGATATAGGTACTTAGTACTTATACAAATGCACAGCAACATTGGCTATATATGATTCTTGACAGGAATAGCATGCGCCGCGGCCGGGATGCATCTGCGGCGAGATATGGGCTGCAGATATTGAATTAAAATATTATAGTTGGTAATGGTACATGCTCTAAGCTACATAAGAAATTCATCAAAAGCGGCGAGTGAGTCTAAGGGAATTCTAGTGCTATGAATATAATGAGAGGGGGTGTCCACAATCCAACAGAGATATACTACCTCTTCAAAAGTTGACTGGAAATCGGGTTCGCAAAGTCTCGCCATAGCGATAAAACAACCATGGTACCGGCGCGAAAGTCAGAGTAATGAATCCCAATACGCTATTTCCCCATCCAAGGCCAAGCCTGGCGTACAAGGGAGGCGCCGCAAGAGCGAGCAAGGCTCCAAAAGGTGATCGGATTACCAGATTAGCAGCAAGAGCCGAGGCGGAAGCTTCTGAGCCGAAGGCGTCAACAATATAGGCTTGGGTCGGTATCACGACGAATAAGGAGCCAAAACCGACGAAAAAGGTGCCTATAATTGGCACGATCCAGTGTACGTGGTATTGCGCTGTCCATCCGTATACTATCATTCTCATAGTCAGATACTTTTCTCAGGCCAGAGGGGCGTAATTTGGGAAGCCAGGCGTGCTGTACGTATTCACTTACAGAAACAACCAAGCGGCGCGGTTGGGGCAATCCACTTCATTAAGATCAATCGTTCCTCAGGTCGAGCGACGGTACCACCTTTTTTCTGACCAAGCAGCCTGTCGCTAAGAACAGCAAACACGACCAAGCCAAGGACGAAGCCGATTCCAAGTCCCAGATAAGCAAGACCAGAAACACCAGTGCTGAAACCGTATGTTTCCTCGAAGACAGATGGGAAGGTTGAAAAGAGGAGGAATATGATGCCGAAGAGCACACCACCATATAGTGAGAGAAGGAGGACAATGGGCGAGAAAATTATCATCTTCATTGGGCGCACAATGGCTTTACGAAGCACCTCTTTCGGCGTTTCGTTCATTTTAGCTTTAGGAACAAGTTTGTCGTTGCCCGTCTCCTTGATCAGGCGGTCTGTCTTTCGTCGTAATAAGATAGCGGCGTTGGTCTCCCGCATGAAAAGGAGGGTCGCAAGCCCGAGAACGCCTGCCTAGAAAATAATTAGCCTTGAATATATATAATGAAAAAGGGAGTGAGTCAGGCTGTGGTTACCAGTATGAGAATGAGTCTGAAAGTCCATCTCCACCCAATACTCTGCGTGACGAAACCGCCAATAATAGGGCCAGCGACCTGCAATGATATTAGCCATCACCTCGTCTCCCTCACAAGTAAGCAACACTCACGGGCCCTAGCAACGGTCCGACACCCCAGAGTGCAATAGCTTTCCCTCTTTCCTCTTGCGACGTGACATCGGCGATGGTGCTGCCACCAATACTCAGCGGTCCCGAAGCAGCTAGGCCGCTGAAGACGCGGAAGACAAGGAACATCGAAACATTCGTACTGAAGGTGCACCCGATAGTGAAACCAATGTAGAATAAATTGCAGACATGGTAGATGACCAGCCGTCCGTAGACCTCGGAGAGAGGCGCCAGGAAGAGTGGGCCGACGGCGAAGGCCAGGAGGTAGATGTTGACAGTGAAGGTCTCGATGACGCTGTTGGTAATGTGGAAGTCTTCGGCGAGTTGTTGGGCCCCGGGTGCAAACATTGTAGCTGCTAAGTTCCTGGAGGAAGGCTGATTAGCCTTGGGTGAGTCGACGGTCAGACACTGAACTTACGCGACGAGAGCAAAGATGCTAACGACTATAATGTGGACATTCTTCTTCGTCTTGGGCCAGCAGCGGGGATTCGAGGGATCATCTGGGCCATCCCAGTCTACGATGTTATCGCCAGAGCCGTCCTTCTCCATCGGTGCCCTGTTCGCTTCTAAGTCCTCATTCTTTTCACGAAGGCTTGTGTTCGTCGACGGTTCAAAACTCGACTCCGGTGCCTTTTGTGAGCTCATCGTACTGGACACTAAATATTAAGTAAGTGAAATAGGGCTCAAACTCCTCAAACTTGACCGTTCAGCTGCAGTTTTGTGTCCTACATCCGGGTGGGAAAAAATAAGGCGCAGGCTGCCAACGCTGCACACGGTTATATATTATAGACATTGCGTGCAAGTTCAAGACCCCCTATTAATTGACAGCTCCGTGTCAACCTCCGAAACTAATATGACTATGTGGCTCATGTCCGCCGTATGTCAGCGCTTTTACGGTCCTTGTTTCGTAAATAGGGGCGGAGAAACGGAGGATAGGCGGCGGGCCATCGGAGGGTCGGATGGAGGGTCCCGTAGCCAACAACCCCTGTTTCTACGGCCATGGTCCGAACAGCTGCGCATTGCCGTCATATTGAAATCGAAATTGAATTACATACAGCGCATGAAATTAGGGGCGACTATGACTATCAATTAATGAGTTTAGAGATATTCTCGCATCTCGCGTAACGAAGGCGCCGCCTCTGCTGCCGTTGCTTTCTTAACATAGGCTTCCAACTGCCCGAGGGCGTGTTTATACTCGGTAACAGCCCCCAACTCATGACATGAGTATTCCGACCACATCTCTCTGGTCCTTGGAGATTCTGGGTCGGCTCGCGGTAGACTAATCAGAGCATACGTTAGATAGGGCTTTAGGACAGAAAACGGGGCAAGGACAAATGCCTTTGCACCTACCCTAACTCATTCCATTCCTTACTTCGCGGCCTTTTAGCACAGATAATCGCAATCGGTCGGGCCAGGTCTGCCATAATCTGTGTGACTGGCGCGGAGGTGAAAGGCGAGATCACAATGGACTCGTCATCTATTTCCGCGAAGCCACCAGCGCCGTGCTCTCCCACCACTTCCCATCCCATTCCACGCAACGTACCCTGTGTCTGGCCCGTGTAGCCAGGATCTTGGGTAAGCAGCCGTACATTTCTTGCCCAGGCTTTGGCGAATGAATTCACTGCTTCATATACCGTATGCGCTATTGCGTGGTGTAGAAGTGGTCCGTCCACCACGGTCGGTTCATGATTCTGCTATCCGTGGCCTACCCACGATTCTGGACACCTGTTTATGTCACCTAATCCGAAACAAATAACTTTGGATAACATCCTCGTCTTCTCGATTTTACCATGGAGCCATTTTGTTAATCTCTGGCTTAAATTCCGGCAACTTTCACTCAGACGCCATTTATGTAAGCTCGCCTAGAGAAATTGCTTCATATTGCATAGTTCCGTTAGGTTGACTATCGAAGCATGGTGTTCGCTGAGGTAGTTCACCAAACTTGCAAGGTATTAGATTTGGAATCACGCATAGGAGGGATGCAGGAGAACAAACAATGTCTTAGTATCTACGTCAAGTTCCCTTAATTGAGCCTTTGCCCATGAGACCAAGTCTTGATGCTCAGCGGAGGTGCCGCTAAGATAGCTCTGGATGCTTGAAATCTGGCGTACTCTGGCAAAACATGAGTGTTTACGTCTGTACGTTTTTTTTGCACGCACTGCAATGGTTTTTGAAGCGAAGTATTACTTCCGCCACGATAGGAATGTACAGATGATTGAGTCGGTTAGTGGTGAGCTTAAAAACCATAACTTGTCGTCGCACCACTCACCAGAAAACCGACGGTGCGCTCCGCAAACAAACTCACGTAGCTCACGTCATAGAATATGATCTCCAATTCAAGTCTGGGGCTAGCCATATTGGCGGGCCTAAAAAAACCACATTGCATCAACACGTGCGGAAGGCACAGATTCTCTCAACAGCAGTCTCAATTCATTGCTAGCCGAAGATGAAACATATCAAAATACCATAAATATACAGACTATGAGAAAGCGAACTTGACTACACTGACCGCCAATAGAGCGAAGCCCTTATTCGGGCTCTTCAGAGGCTAGAGATACTTTATTGTCTTGTTTTTTTTTTTTTTTTTTTTTTCAGAGTCGATGGGTCTTTGTAATTAGCGAGACCTTGACCGGCGATGTTTAGCCGTCATAATAAGGAGATATTCGTGGCCCTCTGGCAGTTCCCCAAGTGACCAGTCCCATATTTCCCGAACCGCACATAGCGCTTCTAACGGCTCCTGGTGATCTACAAAGAAGTTGGTGTTTACCCCTGACACTAGCCCGGTGGAGTCTGTAGTATCAAATAGGGAGCCACAGAGTTTTGCGTCTCGAACATAGGATATTGGCGAAGCTTTTATAATGGACGCGGCATTTTTGGCGATGAAATCAAGCGATATCTTTTCAATTGAGGCTGTCGGCGTAAGCTTTAGGGCTCTGACAAGGGAAATGGCACTTACCACCAAAAGTTGTTCCCGCCGCCAGACACGCAGCCGGGTGCGAGCTCATAATGCCGTATATATTGTCCATGTCTTCTTTCAGAGTTCCCAGCAGGCGTTTGGCGAGGCCGCGGTCGCGGTATTCCCTCCTCACAACGAGTTGAGTAACCCAACAGATTGTCTTGCCTTCCCAAGGCCAGCGGCAGGCGAAAGCATTTCCAGCAAGTATTCCGTCAACAGTCACACGGACATACGAGGTCTTGGAATTAACCGAGTTGACTGGAAGGTATTGGGACCGTAATCGACGGGCGCTGAGGGTAACACGCTCCCCTGCCGAACTATTAATTAGAGATAGACAGACAAAAGAGCCCGGTGAGTACTCTGCATACCTTGGCGAGATGACTGTTCCCCCCAAACCCCGTAGTTCTGGCTGAAGAGCTCTGCGGCTTGAAGTAGCATGTCGTCGGTGACCTCATCGCGATCAAATACCTCATACAATTGTTTTGCCATTTTGACAGAGCTTCCTCTCTCACAAACCCAGGAGCTCTCAACAACGGCGATCTGGGGCTGTGGTAGGAATGTGACGTGCAGACGACTGTCGGAAGGTATTTCTTCAGGCGCAGATTTCGATTGTTCTTTAAGGCAGGCCATTCCGGATGACATGGCTCCATGGGCGACGTGCGTGCCCTCCGTACCTTCCATGGCGACATTTGGTACTTGGGTTGCTGTTAGGAGAGGCTGAGGTGTGGTGCGGGGTTGGTGCGCCTACATGCACGCCAATTATAGCCCCAGGCATCACGGCTCGCGGAGAGAGAGAGGTCCCAGCGCTAATGCAAGTTTCTTGCGAGCAAAAAACTTGGGTCTGGATATGCTTACTCAGCCAGTCCGCTTGCCTCGAGCACAAGGCTTCCTTCCGCTGTCCAGTTGACAAGTGTTGACATACATGCAGCTTTTCTGGGATGGAACTTGATGCAGCATACACTCACCCTGGTCACCGGGGAGAACCTGCCGGGTAGTATTGATCTGGTTTTCCTATTTGTGTTTTTTTTTTCTTTTTACTGCCGCAGCTTGAGCAAGAAACTTTCCTAAAACGGAACACGCTACAGACTCTCGAGAACACAATGCCTCCATACAATGCACTCTGCACTTCCGTCTCTCTACCTTCTTCACCCATTTCCAAAGGTTGTCCAATTATCCATTATAGTACCGTCCTAGTTACTTGGACTACTCATGATAGACAACATCCAAGTCGTAGGGGGTAGCTCTCAGCTGTTGTGCCACCCCCCGTAAAGGCTAGATAATATCGTATTCTAGGGCGATCAATATATTATTGCTCTCTATTAACCGGGCTAGGCTTACAAAATAATTTACTAGAGTTATTTCCCTATAGCGAGCCCTGTAGTCAGCAAGCATATATCTAGTTAGAATAAAACACATAGGGATATAATCCGATTAGGAAAATATATAAATGTATAAGACATTCTGCTATAAATTCTTTACTATATAAGTAGAAGCCTATAACATATAAGTGCTAACAACATAACCCCTAAAAATCTATAGATTATACTTTTAAAAATCACTAAATAAAAAGTTTAAATAGTTTTTAAGCTAGTTTTTTATACCCTTTGCCTTTACATTTACTATCACTTAATATTATCGCATTTTAAGTATTTCTAATAGTATTTAACAGGCTTATAACCTTTATTTTATTTATTTTTAAATACTAATTATAAAATTAAATATTATTACTTAAAATATATTATTAACTAACTAGAAACTCTTTTATTAAATAATTAATAATATTATATAATTATTTTATTTAATAAGCTAAAAGTGCTTTTTGTTTAAGACTTTTAAAAAAATAAAGCTAGTACTACTTTAAATATTAATATAAAAACCTTTAATAATAATAACAAAATACTTAGTATAGTTTATACTATAAAATATATAAGTTAATAAGTCTTTTTAACTTTAACCTATTATATAGTAATAGTAGTAGTAATTATCCTTTATATAACTTTTATTTATAAATATTAAAAATTATTTAAAAGAAAACGCTTTTATAATCTACTTTTTAACTTATATTAAATATTTTAATACTTACACTAATATTAATTTAACTAATTATTACTTTAAAATTTCTATTAACTTAAATAATAGTAAATAACCCTTATAAAATAATATATCTACATTTTATAGCGCCCTAAACCGATTTAAATAATTTTTCATCGAGCCTCTTTTCTTTCCCTCGGCGTTAGATTGCAAACTACGTGCTATTAACTCGGAATACAAAAAGAATCTAAAAAGCAATATGCAGCGCTTACATCAACCTAAAAATCGCAGTTAAACCCGAGTCATCTTTATTGCCGCTTTTTTATAAGTAACTTCGACATTCTTAAGACCTAGCTAGAAGCCCAGCATTTTCAATTGCGAAGTTTGCTTTATTAAAAAAGTAAGTCGCAATTTTCGGAGTGAGTAAAACTCAATATACTATACAACTAACGCTGTAAATAGGGTCTTGTTATATATAAAGAGGTAGTGAAAGCCTTATTCTAATATATTTTATTATTTTAACAGACGCCCCTATAGGAATGAATATTTAATAAAGGGAAATAAATGGTTAATATAAAGTTTAAGTTTAAATAAAAATACTAGCTAGCAGCTTTACTAATATAATAAGCTTTATAATATAAACGTCTTTTTTTAAAAAGTGACTATTATTTACGCAAGTTTAATCTGACTAAAATTTAAGTTGGTATTAGATTTCTACGCTATAATAATATAAGGATGACTATTATATCTTAGGATTTTTTAGAAGGCTAAAATAAGAAAAAGAAATAGTATAGTATAAAATATAGATACAAGAAGATACTATAGCAATTTTTAGCTGCGCTTGTAAATAAAATTAATACGTTATTATACTAACGTCTATCTGCTTTTTATCCACTAATAGAGAACTTATTTATCCTTACTGATTTAGAAATTAAAAATAAAGAAGCCGGAAAACCCTTAGTTTTACTTTATATTATAAGAAATAATTAGTTTATATAGGTTTAATAAAAAAAGAATAGCGCTATTTAAGTTCTAAATACTAATATTAAAGTTAATATAAAAAGCTAT
This sequence comes from Xylaria sp. MSU_SB201401, assembly GCA_002288965.1. NCBI lineage: Eukaryota > Fungi > Ascomycota > Sordariomycetes > Xylariales > Xylariaceae > Xylaria > Xylaria sp. MSU_SB201401. Next base: position 15,767 of record NPFG01000673.1, read on the forward strand.
ATTATATCCGCTTTAGTTAATAACTTAGTTAAGTCTTAATTATTTATAAACCTAATAGTTAATATATTTAATAAATATTTATATAATGCGTAAATAGTAAAGTTAAATTACAGTATTATATTAAACCTTTATAACTTATTTATAAAAGTATTTAAATATATTAATAAGTTAGTACTTTTTTAAACAGGTTTTTATTATAATATATGATTTAATTATAAAAAACAAACGATTTATAATTATTAAAGAAAATAACGCATCTCTTACTTTAGTAGTACACTTAATTAAATAGTACCGTGTAATAGAAAATAGCTTATAAAAATACTTTTATTTAAACTTTTTAACCAATTTATATTATATAGACTAATAATTAATATATTTAAAATACTTATTAAATAAGCTTTTTAACTCTCATTTCTTTCCATTTTTAAAAAACTATTTGGCCTATATATCTGTAAAAACCTTTTTATATGGATTATTTTAACGTGGATTTTTATATCTCTATAAATAAAATAGTTATAAAATTGAAAAAAATGCTAACGCATCTCTTAATTAACCTAGCTACTTAATTGAGTGAGCCACTTTTTCTTAGCAGTACCCTGTAACGTATTTTATATGGTAAATGTACTTCCACTTACTTTTTACTTATTTTTAAATAACTTTACCAATATTATAGCTATTGACATATAATTTAAAGATTTAGACTCTTAATTTAATAAAGAATCTAATAGTATTTCTATAATTTTACTATATTTCTTTCTAGTAAATAAATATAATAATCAGCCTACGTACCTA
>NPFG01000674.1:0-16551 GCA_002288965.1 Xylaria sp. MSU_SB201401
CTTATAAAAAAAAGCTATTATTAAATAAAAAAAAGAATATTAAACACTTTAGTAATACTTATATCTTAACGGTTAAAGAGATAAAAGTAAGGCCCGGTAACGAGAGGTTAAAAAAGCCGAAGAATAACAGGTCCGGGAAAGAAAACGGGCCTTAAAAGGCAAAGAGGCTTTATAAAGCTAGTCTAGAAAGAAATGCCTATAGCAATTGACCTATTTGATTGACCTATTTAATTGATTTAACCGTAATTTTGGTATTGTGGTGATTTGGTGTTGTATTTGGTGTTGTAGCGGAAATCCGGAAATTAGGTGGCCCAGTCAGGTGGGTGGCCCAGTCAGGGGTGAAATACGTTATCTATAATGTGATTGGCTAAAGCTATTATGGCTTGAGCTCTGGGGGTAGGGTAGCACTAGCCACAGGGGCTGAGCAGGCTAACCCCACAGCCCCTCTACTACATGTGTACATAGAGACATGGATCTCTCCACCTTGCGCTACCGAGGCCCGACCTAGTAGGTGACGTTATGGTATGAAGTAGGTACATCCCACGATCCCATCATCCCAATGGTCTCGGAAAAGGATATTCAATGGCTTGCGGATGAGATCAAACGTTATAACCGCCGACCTCCGTGGTATGACGAACCAGATCCATTCGACCCTGTCGATCCTATCTTCACGACAGATAATATAGTCTACCTAACATATCGAGCTGCCAAAAGAAGAGCCATAGGCACTACTCGTTTCGACGGCCAAGCAGATCTACGGAAAAAGGTCGAAGACTTGGACAACGCAGCCCCTAGCTACAAAGAGGCCGTCGCTACGAAGCTTTCGGAAACGATAACGGCCGAGCTAAGACACGAAGTCGCCGCCTGGGCTGATAAACCTAGGAAAAAGCGTTAGTTTATGCCTTTTCCCACATTTTCCTACCTGCCCAGGTAGTATTCACTAATCTTGCTAGGCCCGCGCAATGTGTCCACACCATCACAGTCGTCTGACGGAGTCGCCATCTCTACAACCTCAACGGACGATCCCCCTCGCATCCCTTCTCGCGACACGACGGTAACAGTGTCCACTGGGATGATGCCTCCAAGATATCGAACTCTAGCTGTTACGGCTACGCAGGATGCGCAACATGAGTCGCCTCGTCACTCATTCGAGAGAATACCAATGTCCAAAGCCGAAAGTATCTTGCCCGATCAACTATTTGGTGCTTTGGACAAGCTATACTCCGCAGAACAAGAAACGTTCTCCGTCCGCGTTGGTATGGAGTACGGAAACACGGATGACGGCACCTTGAGTCTTGCGGTTTCCAGCGATCATATAGACCGTATTACTACTGAATTGTTTGGCATACACTTGCTGAGAAGTAAGAAGAATCGTTTTTATCGTATTGGCAACGCTAGTATTGCACCCGGTCTAGTACACAACTGCGCAGTTCATTCCATACTAGGGTTTTTTGGCGAGCATTTAACTGAAGCGATTCAGGCAAGCGCCACATATAAACTGGATAGGATTAACAAGTCAACTACTACTCAAGCAGTCGCTTTACAGATATCCCATGATCATATAAATGATCCGGCTATCTTGATTTTACGCATAGGCCTTTACCCATTTACCAATATATGGAAGATCCTGTGTCCAGCCAATCTAACGCCTTTGGAAATTCCGTTATTCGAGAGTATTCCGCCTCCAGGAGTTGGTATGGTACGTAGTGATTCCTCCTCTCTTAAAAAAAAAAAAAAAAAGCATAGGAGACTGATGGGGTATTAAGCCGTTTGCGTTACGCCCACTTGACCCACATCTTGTTCCATGGGATGGTGCTCAACCAACGCCATGCTGGATCGTCGGGAAGAATCAGCACGTTTATTGGCGCCGCTGCTTTCTACGAGTTTATACCAACTCAAACAATTACTTTGCGCTGGGGAGCTGCGAAACGTGTGACGGTCAATGTATTGTGCCGGAAGGCAAGGAGTTGTTCTTGGGAGGTAAGGGCGGGTACGTCAAGGCCCAAGAATAGATGTGGCTTGGTATGTTGATCCTTATTGATGCCCATCATCGTTTTCTGCCGCATGTTGAACATAGTATGTTTTCTGTCCGCGGAGTGCCTAATTCGGCTTCATGATGGTTTCCATTGGTCTGTTGATACCCCGGCTACTTAGTACATTGCGCAGTTTGTAAAAAGCTGTCTCTGCAGTTTTTTTAATATGGTCTTATAACACAGATTATAGATTATTATATAATTGTGGCGGACCATATATACCGTTATTCCCCTTGAGGGGATAACGGCGTCGTTTTCCCGTCACAACAATCTATACAGGTGTGCATATATATATAGTTGACTATATAAACAGCATTCGGTCCAGGTTATCTTAGAGTCTATAGCATTCGGTTTACAGTCTTTAGCAAAAAGCTTTACTTTTAATGAGATTCTAACTGTAATTAACATATGCAATTCATTCCGAAATAGTTGATCTTTATATACACTTGTAAGGTGTAAAACAGCAGCCACTTGCAAGGATAATGGGTGCGCAGCTAGCGAAACCGCTAAATTAGTAGTTAATTAAGTCAGTGGCAACTAGCGAATCCTCGGTGTTGTACGTTTCTTTTTTCCTTTTTAAAATCTCTCTTCCTTCTCATCCCTCCTTTTCAATTCTCGTTTGATTCTCATTCATAATCTCTCGTACGTTGGGAAGCACTTACCGCTATCCTGCTATTATTGTGTACCCAGACATAGTCACATAATCTTAGGACGTCCGCAAGTATACGGGGGTAGAGATTGTAAACAAGTAGTAGTATTATCATTACTAACATCGAGCAACAAACTACTCTCTTCCCTGATAGGAAGAGCAAACATAGAAATCAACTAGAAATCATAAAAGACTTGGCACACTTTGTCATTGTATAATCATGAACCCGGCCGCATGCCGTTAAAATTAACGCATACATGATGATGATGTAGTAGGGTGACCTGCAACAAACTTCTTTAAAAAGCAAAGTGAATAAAGTAAAGCAGCGCAAAAAGCGAAACACTATTGCTTAAATACGAATTGCGGAAAGTAATAATAATAGCAGTTCTAAGTTGAAATCTTTCCCCAGTAGAAGGCCTGATTATCGTGTGATAGTAGATAGTAGCTTAGAGTCAATGTCAAATTACCCACATGCCTACTACTACTGGTCGTACTGATAAAATCTGGAATAAGCGAGACTAACAGGGAGAAGAGAGACCTAGATACCTAAGGCAGACGGTTGGTTGATTCAGCCAAGTGCCTAGGGGTAAATGGGTAAGGTAGGTAGGCATAAAAAGAATCCGAGATAGCAGACAAACTACAGACTTGTGATAAAACCGAGTATGGTTCGAGGAAAGTATTAGGAAAAGCAATGACAAGACCGACCCCTAGTTCAGCAGAAGTGATGACTCCTCACACATACACCCCCCGCAAGTACATACACCCATACACACACAACACAACTGACAGAAACTGAGAGATAGGTAGAGTAGAGTCAAGAAAAGGCAGAGGCAGAGACGGTGACGGAGCTAGTACCAGCTGTAGGAAACGAAAACACAACAAAGTATAAAGAACATGAACTTGGGTTGAGCAAAGCAGAGAGAATGACGAAGAAGTTTGATTCTTCTATGCCGTGACGATTCATCCGGTAGCTTTGACATTGCGTAATGGAATCCAGTGGGGTTTACCGAGGCCTAAATAGAGCAACGGACAACCATCCATCCATCCAGTCGGAGAATTTGTCGTCTCCAATATTAAGTGAACTTTTTTTTTTCTTGTTTATTTGTGTGTTGTGCCCCCCCTTCCTTTTTGTTTTACTTTTATTCCAGAACGAGCCAGCCATGTAATCCAAATGCAGGGACGAGGAAAACAAACGTAAATTGAAGGAAGAAGAAAGAGAAACGCTTAACGACCGCGAAGATATTTTGCATCGAGGCAGACATGTGATTAGCCTCCTCGACGCTCTCCATGAATCAATCTTGTTCAATGAAGTGCGGCACGGGAAGCAGTCCCTAAAAATGGAATATTAAGAGAAAGAGCTTATACCGGAAGAGCGCAAGCGATTTTAGGGGAAACAAGCAAGGACAAGAAGAGGAAGGTGTAGTGGGAGAAGTCTTCTCTGCCGACTCGTGCCTAGGCCTCTGCCTCAGACGAATGATCCACGGCGATGGGAGTTAATCACCCCACTGTCGGCGCGGTGCTCTGGTTCTCAGAACCAGTTCATCTATCCCCCACGATGCGTCCCCGCAGACCGCCGCTGACTCTCTGAGGACCGATGATGATGCGACGAGGACGATCCATTGTTACCACTACTGCCACTACCACTTCCGCGACCACCTGAAGTGGTGGCGCTATCCCCAGCAGCTCCACTCCGAGAATGCGAGTGCGAGGTAACGGTAGAAGAGGTACTGCTTGAGATGATGTAGGGATGAGGCGTGGGATGCGCAGAGTGTGACTCGGGGACATAGACGTGGCCATTAGCCAGCACTGGTCGAGCGTTCACTCCGGCGCTGCTCGAATTATTATGATGAGACGACTCGCGTCTCGAACCGCCACCGACGATCTTATTATTGTTGTTGTTGTTGGTGGTGGTGCTATTAGTGGCATTGTCGCCGTATATGTAGTCCTCTGCCGATCTCACATGGGAGTTCACGCCCTGGTCGCCCGAGGTATATAACTGGTGATCCGTCGCGGTCGCGCCGCTGGAAGTCCCGTATATGACGCCATCAGCGTGGCTGGAGGGGCGGTGGGATATAGGCGACGCGGTAAGCGCGCTGGTGGTAGAATAAGGGGTTTCGAAGGCCGGCTGTAAGGTGCTGTATGCTATATCCGGCAACGTAGTAGCAACTGCCGACGACGTCTTCGAGTTGGTCGTGGCATATTGCGCTGGAAGCGCGTCGGTGCGGTAGCTCGTAGGGCTCGTGAGCGTCCTGTGGATGTCGGAAGCCCTTGGCAGCGAGGCTGCCATGTTCGACATGCCGAACGTCTGGCTATCGCTGCTGACGGCAGGGCGATGGGTGATGTTGGCGTAGGAATAGGCCGATGCTGCTGCCTCCGGGTCAGCGTAGACCGGCCTTCGGGTGTTGTATTGGCTGTATCCCGGCACGATGGAGCTTGGTTCTTGACTCATGACCGGATATGTGTAGTACCCGCCGTAGTCCCCGTTGCTTGTGCTTTCATCGGTATATGTGCTGCTCCACGCGGGCATGGCAGACGTCGAGTAGCTGTACCTCGTACTGCCATTGCTGTAAGGGTATGGGCTTTGCCGATACGGAGTCAGCCCATCGGCGGCCCCTACATCGTGGGCATACTGTGGTATCGAAGCCAGTGGCGACACTGCACCGGCCCCCTGATGTGCCAATCGTGCCGCTTCAAGGCTATATGGATATTCGCTATCTTTAAAATGCCTTTCGGTAGATGACACCTATATGTCATCGTAGGTGGGTTAGAGAATGGCTTGCTACCTTGACAATTTCTATGTCAAGGGGAAGGGCAGGTAGACGTAGGTGAGTAAGGAGGTAGGTAAGTATTTCGTACCCGAAGGAATAGACACGGCTCATAGCCCGCATTCTTGCAATTGGAACATGGCCCACCGTTGCCTGGATCGCCACTACATCGGATCTTCCGCTTGCGGCATCTCCCGCACTTTCAAGTTATCATCGAGTTAGTGTCATTGCCAAACGAGAGTGTAGAGAAAGGAGGCGTTGCAATGGGGCAAAAGGGTATAACTTACCGCCACGGCAATCCGCTTACGCGGCTGGTCCGTATCCTCTCGGTCTCGATCATTCATCATCATGGCGCGGTTGTCGTGGGAAGAGAAGTGGTGTCGACGGTCTGAGTAAGTGAACGAGTAAGGCGGACAAGCACGGCTATATCGTCTGCTTCCTGCCTCGCTGGGAGCACAACAAGTTGAAGACACCATCTTGTCCAGAGGGGTGTGCCCGTAGACGGTCGGTCGGTCCTGGACCAAGCGGCAAACAAACAAAGGGGAAGTTAATGATGTATTTTGAAGATCGAGAGAAGGGTTCGGTTCCTCAGGATCGTGGACCCGTTTCTTTCTCGGGAGGTTACGTCGAACCGGTTTGACTGCAACAAGGAAACAAGCAATGGACCGAATGACACGGGACGGACGGACAGACCTGAGATCACAATAAATAACAATAAAAGAAACAAGATAAGAATAAAATAAAATAAAGATAAAATAGGAACGAGTGGTAGAGACAGAAGCACGGGATGTATACAATGGGTTATTCGGCTGCGGCAGACTAACTGGGGGTTAGTCAACACCCCTAAGACGTATCCAACAATTGGAGTATATCCTCAGCTTTGGAGAGAGAAACTCTCAGCTGAACGACCAACACCACCCCCCCTTTTTTTCTCCGAGCTATGACTGACTGGGGGATTATTCCTGTCGCTGTTTAACTCGAAATGTTTCAAGGAGCGGGTCGAAGATGTCAGTTCCCTGTGACAAGAGGAGCAAAGGAACGTTCGCTTGAGAAACCCAATATGGCGAGGGAAACGACGGGATGCTGCAAGTCTCTTGCTTGTTCTACCGCCGTACGACGCTTCGAGACACACCTTGGAGCCTATACACAGCTGCGCTCCTAGGTGAGGTGTGAGAGAGGGGGAGAGAGTCCGAGGTATTACCAAAGCACCGACGACGGCTACGTATCTGTTTGTTGCTTTGCTTCTTCTCTGTCTTCTCTGGTTCTCTGTATGTATCTGTCTGTATCGTCGATGCATGTATATGTATGTATGTATGTATGTATGTATGTATGTAAATCTGTCTGTCTGTATGCCTGTGTGTATGTATGTCCATTTACCTGTCTCTCTCTAGATTCGACTCCTCACCCTCTCCCCCCCCTCTCTCTCCAGAAACGATGAGTGGCAGGTGTCACATTAAAAGGTGCCTTTGAATAACAGCCTGACATGGTCAGGTATTCGTGCCCACCCAACGGCTACCTGCATATTCTTTGCATGAGGACAGGCTTGCACCCATATGTCCATCTACACTCCCTGTGGTGATTCGTTATAGCAGTAAACATAAGGCTGTCCTTCTCCCCCTACCATATGCCATTGAGGCCCAACAGCTAAGTAAGCACCTCTTCGTCCGCTCGCTGCGTCCGTAGTACTTTGCTCTACCGGGAGAGGGGATCACTGACGACCTTGACACAGTGTGCTCGATGCTGACAGACGCACTCCTCCATCCCATCCAGTGTCTCAGAAATCAGCCTATCAGTCTTGTTCATGGGTTGAATCAAACATGTTTGGCACGTGTAATGACATTACGACGATGAACGAAAGCGAGATTAGCCCTCGTAGAAAACATATGATGCCCACCACACACACACACAGGGTGCGAGAGAGAGAGAGAGAGACAGCGAGACGGAATGCGGCACCGTTGCAGTGATATCCTTCTCTTTCGTTCCATCTCACGACCCTAAACCAGAAAAGGGGATGTGGTACAGTTGCTAGTGGCCGCTGCGCAACGTCAAAGGGGGTTTGGTGATACAGTCGGTAGTACCTGCTATTCGGTTTTGCAACCGCCGCATGAATCGTCGTGAGATTGGAAGAAGCAAAGGTAAAGTCCACTCTAACTCTCTAGCGAATGCCGTTGAGATTTTGTTTTTCTTTATCAAACAACTGCATCACGTCGTATGCGTCCACAGTTGAAGAGTGACAGGTAGACGAGATCGCCGATAATTGGCTGGTTGCTCTGGCGGCTGCACCAAACAAACTTTTTGACGAGAAATTGGCTTGAGGAAGATCAACAGCGCTTACAGCTTTATTGCAGATACAAACGCTGCCGTGAGACACCTGTGACGGGCGCAGGAACTGCTAGGCGGTATTACATGGGGACCACTACGAGAGATACCTTCCACGAGCCAGAGTATATCGTATGCATGTATCTGATAACAGGAACTGTCGAGGCGTCTCTGCATAATGTATTTGGCGAGTGATGTCTGTCTAACTACGGGGACACTATGAGATACCTTCCACGAGCGACTGCACGAATGTAGATGATACGAGCACCGATTGAAAGAGGCGTCTGTGCGCAAGTGAATTTCTATCTTTAGCCACAACCAGCAGCGAAAGCATGTATGTGAGTTCTAGAACGAATAATCTTCCTACCGCTACCCGACGATTGTTTCTCGATCCTCATCCATTCGGCGGGGAAAGAAAAAGGGGCAGCCGGGCAGAAGTTCTAATCAATCGGCTGAGCCGTTGACTCCCTAGAATAGTAACAGGGTCAAGATTGCAGGGGATAAAACATATGTACGTATGTATGCAAGTGGAGTCTTCAGCGCAAGATATGATATACAAAGAAAGAACAGGAGAGAAGAGAGGGAAAGACGATTGATTTGTCTATCTGTCTGTCTGTCGCGAGACTGGACAGATGAATCAAGCGACATCATGACATATGTGGTTTGTCTGTACCTACTTCCACCATGCGTCAGCCACAGCACACACGCGTGCAGGCAGGTCAGAAAATAGAGATAGAAATAGGAACCCTACCCACTAATTACGAAATACCCCGTGAATGATTATATGGCAGGTTCTCACTCTAATCTAAGCCGTGTCACGCGATTGAGCTGGGATCATTATCGTCGAGTTTCCCAGTGTCTTGGAGTTGGCTATGAACCGTACCTCAATATAGAAACTGAACCCATTTCCCTCAGGGGCCTTAGAAGACTTGACCTGACCTATCTGACTGATTTGACTGGGTCTCGGAATGCGTGGGGGTTCGGAGGGTTAGATGGATGGTTCGTAGGTACGGTACTGAGACACCGGGGAGTTCTAAGGTGTAGCCTCAAGCCCGTGCGAGCCCTTGGCAAAAGCGATCGGTACACATCTTCATCGCTGGGACGAACGAACAAACACGGAAGATTCCACCTTCGATTACCATTCGCTAGATCGAAGCCAGGGAAAGGAAAAAAAGGTGGCGGCGCAGTACCATCATCGCAAATCATCACACGTCGGCACCTACTTACCTAGGTATCATTACCCGAATCGGAATCTTCCCCATATCGGCACTGATTAGACGAAACGAAACGAACGGATGAAGCCAGCCCATCCAACCAATGCCCAACCATCCCTCGCCTGCCATTACTAAGGTAAGTAAGTAGTGTGCTCTAGTGCCAGTGGTATGCAAGCAATACGCGGCAGATCATTCTGGGGGTCGTTCTACAAGGAGTGGAGCAACCCACCCCGACCAGAACCAGGTAGGTTAGATGGATATAAGACAAACCGGGCGGGCGTGGCTCGGTCAACAAAAAATTCGTATCAATCATGCAAGACAGGAAAAAGGGTGCTCGGCTGGGGCATGGAGTGGGCTGGCTGGCTCACACATAGAGGCGTCTGCCATGCGGTAACGTATTCCACCCCTGACTGGGCCACCCACCTGACTGGGCCACCTAATTTTCGGATTTCTACAATACCAAATTACTATAACACCAAAATTACGGTCAAATCAATTAAACAGGTCAATTACTATAGGCATTTCCTTTTAGACTAGCTTTATAAAGCCTACTTTGCTTTTTAAGGCCCGTTTTCTTTCCTAGACTTGTTTTTCGGCTTTTTTAGCCTTTTGTTACCGGGTTTTAACTTTTTTGCAGAATTAATCTATAAGAGGCCTAATAGTAGAGAAGGAATTATTGGTTATTAATTTATTAAGCTCCGAAAATACTGCTTTATAATATAAGCATATAATATATTTAAGTAAGTGGCCTAAGAGTGGCTAGAAGTTGCCTTTCTAATCTAGTAGCTATTAAGTTATAGCCTCAAGGCCCTTAATCGTTATAGGCTAGCCCTATATAGCTAGCTATTATATAGCTTTTTTAATTAAATCTTTTTCTTTAGGTGTAAGCCGTTATTTAGCTTGTCTGGCAATCTTTGTCGGTTATAGGCCTGTAAGTCGATATTATAAAGTCGATCAAGGGACATCGAATATAAAGGCGGCTTTTTGTACGCTAGGAGCAGTACCAGCTTTTAAGGCTTTAATAGCTTCTTAGATATAGTCTTCTATATCTATTATACCAAGTTAGAATAGATAAATAGGTGTTGTTTTGATGATGTGGTCGATGTTGAGTTGTAGAGTTGAAAATTTGGTATTAGCGAAATTAGGTGGCCTAGTAGGTGGGTGGCCCAGTCAGGGGTGGAATACGTTACCAAGTACCGGGCTACAACTATCGTCTATGGAAGAACAGCCGGATGGTGCATCACTCGAACCCCGGCGGTGGCTGAGGCAAGTCTCACAGTCGGGTTAGTCTTTCTGAGTATTCTATACAAGAGTAAGAACAGGGACAGGACAAGACAAGACATGACAAGTAGACGAACCACACAATGGTACCATTCAATATCTAACCCCTATAATAGACCAAGTATAAGCAGAAAGTTCCTATTCCCCGGCTCCGCCTCGCGAGCTGATGCAAAACATCCGAAAATCCCAAGCCCGACCAATCGCCAGCCGATGTCTCCATGTCCATCGTCTGGGCACGAACGGGACCGATAAGCGAACTGCATACCCGAGCCATGTCTATCTGTCTTGTCTGCACTAGCTTAGCCCGAATAACGTAATATGCAGTGAATGCGGCGGTACAGATGGGTGCTATTCCCCGAGCTGTCGCCATGCGCTGTGGATAGGATGGGATGGGATGGACCCCTAGGTACTGTACTGTACTGTACCCTACCTATGGACTTTGTATTCAATGAAGAACGTTCGTAGGCTCCGGGGAAGTGGCCAATTGATACCGGCAGCAGCGAGTCGAGCACCTCTCTGGTTTGGTGATTGATTGATTTGATTGCTTGCTCCGGGGGTGTCTAGGTAGCTAACCACATCACACAAGAAAGCATAGAAAAGGTCACACACTCACACTCACGCTCACATTTTACCCTTAGCACCTGCTCCAGCATTAGCAAACGGAATTTTTTTTTCTCTGCTTCACGAAGCACAACGGCGGCTGCTTGCAGACCCCGCTGTCATTCACTCCATTCTCCTAACGGAGGGCTGCACTTATCCGGCCACTACCCCTACTGGCACGGCCACCACAATTTGAAGATCGACGGCGTTTCTAGTACAGTGATCGATGGGGGCGCGAAGGGCCAAGTAGAGAAAGAGAAAGTTAACCGCGGTACACGATCTATCTTGTCCGAGTGCATCGTTTCGCACTGAAGATAGATAGGGCCGGTGGCCGGTGCCAGTGGCGTACCGGTACGGCTGTGATATTAGCCTGACTCAGAATACAATAACGTCACAATATAAGTAGATAGATACACTGAGGACAGGACAGGACAGGACGCGCTCTCTAGTCTAGAATGTGCCACATATCACGGTGGCGGACGTCACTCACCCTTCATCGTCACTAAGTACCCCCTATGCGCGCGTAATTTCGCACAGATAGATGAAAGACAGACAGGTACATCTCCTCGCGTTTCACGGATTCCGCATTGAGGAACTAGTCTGGAAGCACGCCTAACTGAAGTGGTGACTGTCCCTTTTTCCTGACAGAGACAAAACGAACGGCACTGGTGAGAAAACAGGAGAGGAGAGGCTGTCGCCTATCTGAGCTCGTCTCTTCTTTTTTTTTAATTTTTTTTTTTTGAACTGTAGCATTGCAAAATAGAGAGGTTGACCGGTGAGTGCCGCCACAATGCACATCTACCCAGGGTAAAGCACCTTCATCTTCATCCCATTCGCCCTTCAGTAGAACTACCTACCCAGAAATAGAACCTTTAAAGCATATAGGTACATTGATATATCCTTGGCTGAGATATAGTAGGTAGTGCCTGCCTCTCGAGGGGGGGGGGGGGGGGGGCTGTGTCATTGTAAGAGAGGAGGGACCTTGCAGATGCCGGCTTGGCCTGCTTGAAAGAAGTTCAAGGTGACGACTCATTCATGTAGTGGGTGTGCACCAAAACGTAAGGATACTCGCGACATTGGCCACTGAATGAAGGCAGCTGGATGCGAATACAGCACATCACATTGTGGATAATAATTCGGTTCGATTCTCTTACACAGTACGTGGTAAAACTATTTTCAAGTTGGTACACTTCAAATTAAAAAATAATAAAATAGGAAACGGATCTGTGATTTACACAGTAGTGGTAATAATGGTAGTAATGATTAAATATACGTACCTAATGTATATGTTAATAAGGCCATTGCTGCGTCTCTCGACTGGGGTTCAGATGGCTCAGGGCAATATCACGACTTGGTTGGTGGGAAATGTGTAAGAGAGGCAAGACATGGCCTTATGTGTACTGTATCATTTCATCTAATCTGAATCTGAACACGCTGCACCTTGTCCGTATATATATATATGTATTGTTCGTTCCTGACTCGGCCGTTGGTAAACCTTGCAAAAGTGAATAATGAGTGAAGTGAGTGACACTTTGTCGCAGCTAACTAACACGGGTGTTATTGGAGACAAGTGATTTCTTTCCTCGTACTATTGCCTCGTATTGTAGAGATGTAGGACGACATATTTTACGGAGGTGCTCCTTGTGGTCTGCCCTGTTGCGACTTAGATAACGGCTCTGAAAGACCAGAGTAAGTGAGGAAAGCCAGCTAGGAGAGACATTCGCGAGGATTGGTTCTCGTTGTTGCCCACCAGTACATGATAAAACGCGTAAACATGCGACGTACTATATACGTTGCACACCTTATAGAGAAAGGCTTACCGAGTGTCGTAATACACGCGCTATCAAGCTAGAACGCTGAACTTAGAACTGTGTCAATTCATGTTGCTAAAGTAGTAGGGTATATGTAGTAGATCTTATATGGCTGGCATTGGGGATCCTTGAAATAGGGTACCTCGACACCTTCGTGATGAAAGAAACGGAAGCTCCACGAAACAGCTACGGGAACACCAATTGTGGTGTGAATTCGCCGGGGTTTAATGGGGTTCACACGGACACGCAATGACTCGTTCGGCTATCCGAAATGCCCAGCTGGGTCACTAGCGGCTAAGCTCCGATGATTAACAAATTACGTGAGCCGTAAGGCTATCAATGCAACAACCAACAAGCGAGCTGAAACTTCCAGGTGTGAACTGGCTCACGAGGGGTTTGGGGCGCGGGAGAATCAGCCTTACAAAGCTGGGGCATGCTTGCTTGCTTGTTCCTGACCTTCACCTCGTGGTTCGATGGCACGTTTGACAGAATGGGTACGGGTACGGCCGTTATCCCACGATGTAGAAGGTTTGCCGGATCCGTTACCCTGTGACCACGGTAATGGATGTAGTAGTGGCGGGCTAAAAAAAAAGGCGGCATTTTGCGATCTAGAGTCCCGAAGCCGTGACACTGAGACAACGCTTGTTGAACGTACCGAGGATGATAACTAAGTAACTACACAACGATAAGTATTATCTGTGCAGCATGAGTGCTGCGTTTGGTGAGTTCATGAAGACCGACCTCCGCCTACCTCCTTCGATCGCGATAATCATTCCGGTCCCTATCACGATGTCGGGAGTAGTCTTGCCGGTATGAGTTGTCCCGCCGATAGTCACGGTCTTGTCGTCCGGCATGTCTGTTTCCGCCATCGCTGTATCCGTCCTTTCTAGGGCTTCGACTACGACTTCGCCTCCTTGGGCTCCGTCTGCGGTCCCTTTCGCGATCATTCCTCGGCTCACGTTCGGCGCGGTGGCCCGCATCATCTGAAGGTCTATCATGCCGCCGCTCATCGTGACGTTGTCGCTGGTGTCTCCCGCGCATCTCCTCTTCGCCATAAACCATGCTGTAATTGTCCTCGTTTTCACGGGAGTCGTCTTCGTTCCTATATTTGCGCCACTTCTCCAGATCTTGGACTCCACCCCAACCGCCGCGGCCAGCCCTTCCTTTTCTCTTGGCATTCTCACCACCTCTCCAGACGTCGGCCAGCTTGCTTACACTTTGACTGAAATCTACGTGTATTCGCCTGTCGTCGATCAAAACTCCTTGCATTTTGAAGTAGGCGGCTTCGCAGGCACTCTTCTCCTCGAACTCGATGAAGGCGTACTGGAGGCTGTCTCCCGTCTTCTTGTCGCGAATGACTTCGCACGAGAGAATCTTGCCGAACCGGCTGAAGATGAGCTCGAGGTCGGCGTCAGCCGTGACGGGATTTAGTTTGCAGACAAAGAGGATGTTCTCGGGGGGCTTGACCTCGGCAAAAGGTAGGTCACCCATCATCTCGAGGGTCAGGGCCTGGGCACGAGCCTCTCTCTCGCGACGAAGTTTCTCGGCGGCATCCTGGTCGACTTCTTGGTCCAGATTGGCGGCATCTTCGTCAGCTATCCGCACGGTGGCAAGTTGGGCTTTGGAGGGCTGCGGGGATTGACTCGGCTCGCGCAGGCCGCTGGGGTCCGCGTAAGGGTCGTCGAGGACTATGGTGTGTTTGATGCGTATGTCGACGAGGGGACAACCCTCTTTGTCGGTGATGGCGGTGTTGATGGTCTCGAGGGCATCGAAGCCTTCGACCACCTTGCCGAAAATGGCAGCTTTGCCGTCAAGATAGTCGGTGCTATCGCCCAGTGTTACGAGAAACTGGCTCGCGGCGAGGCGCACGTCAGGGTCGGAGGGATGCGGCGCGGTGGCCATGGACACGGTACCACGTTCTACATGCTTGAGCTTGGGATGAAAGGTGGCAGGAAAGTTCTTTTTCGAGGGGCCATCTAGAAGACCCCAGACGGACGAGCCACCGTCGGACTCGGCAGAGTTGGGTCCGAGAGGATCGCCGGTCTGGAAGGAGAAGTTTTGTTGAATCGAGTGAATGGGGGAGAAGTTGTAATATTTGAGTTTGCAGAGTTTCAGAAAGCTATAGAAGATAGGTGTAGTCAGCAGGGGAACCTTTTAAGAGCGTTTATCGGTAACCAAAGGAACGCGATGACTTACTTCTGACATTCCTTGGGCGCATAATCGACTAGCAGATCAATGACGATGTCGCCGGCGCTGGTCTCGAGTAGAACGGACATGATGTTGGCGGGCGCAGGACCTAGCAAGTCGCGCGTTCCTCGCCTGGACACGCAGCGCGCCTCGGGCTCCTGGCAGTGGATCTGTATATGATGTAATATGTAGTTTTAAAAGTGAGAGAGGATCAGGGCAGCGCGTATCCGGTGTGAAGCGGTGTTGTCGCTCGTGATGGTTGTGTCGTTGATCGTGATAGGTTGGAAATTCAAGCAAGATCTCAAGATATAAGGTAACATATTCCACCCCTGACTGGGCCACCCACCTGACTGGGCCACCCACCTGACTGGGCCACCTAATTTCCAGGTTTCCGTCACAACACCAAATTTTCAACCCTACAACCCAACATCAACCACATCATCAAAACAACACCTATTATCTATTTTAACTTAGTATAATAGATATAGAAGACTATATCTAAAAAGCTATTAAAGCTTTAGAAGCTAGTACTACCCCTAGTATATAAAAAGCTGCCCTTATATTTGACGTCCTCCGATCAACTTTGTAATATCGACTTATAGGCTTATAACCGACAAAAATTACTAGACAAACTAAACAACAGCTTATACCTAAAGAAAAGGATTTAATTAAAAAAGCTATATAATAGCTAGCTATATAAGGCTAGCTTATAATAATTAAAGGCTTTAAGGCTATAGTTTAAAAGCTGCTAGACTAAAAAAGCGACTTTTAGCTACTTAGAAAAAACTAGTACTAAAACTTTTTAGCTAAATATTTAGATTTAAAGGCTATATAGTTTAAAGCTATAAACTAGAACTAAAAAAACGCTATAAATTATAAAATAGCCTAAAAGTAGTTTAAGTTATATTAAACGAATTTAGTTTTTATATAATATTAATAATAATAATATATATAATATAAATAAAAAAGGCTATATAAAAAGTATTAGAGAAAATATTAAAGTATTTATATAAAGGTTAGTAGCTAAAGGCTTTTTCTATATAGTTTAGTAACTAAGACTAGGTCTTAATTATTAAGTATATTAGGGCTAATAGCTATATTTTTCCTCCTTTTATTATTTTTAAAAAGCAATAAATCTAAAAAAACTAGATTAACTAATTGATCTATAAAGACACTATTATCTAAATTAGTAATAATAGCTAAATTACAAATTAAATAACTATTAATTAGCTTAAGTATTTTAATAAGTATATAATTTGCTAATATAAAGGAAATTATCAGCTTTTTCTTTTTAATAGGTATGCAAGTTATATTTTAACCAAATTCGTATAATATTATTAAAACCACAATATTATTCCTTTTTATTTACCTCTTTATTTAACACACTATTTGCAACCCTTTAACATTAGAATCTTTAGGTTACTTACTTAAATATATTATATACTTATATTATAAGGCAGTATTTTTAAAGCTTAATAGATTAATAACTAATAATTTCTTTTCTATTATTAAGCCTCTTATAGATTAATTTTGCAAAATATACTAGGTACTTAAAGGGGAGCTAGCCTTATACTATATAATCTAAAAAAAATCTTTTAACTACTATAGCTAAAAACCCTTTTAGTTGCAAGCCTAATAAATATATAAAAAAGAATTATAAGCCTTCCTATTAATAAAAAGCTAGCTATATAG
>NPFG01000675.1:0-16536 GCA_002288965.1 Xylaria sp. MSU_SB201401
ATTATTATAAATTAAATTCTTTTTCTATTAATATTTAAAACTATATTTATAGTTATATTACTATTTTAATAACTTTATTATAAAAGTATTTATATAATAGTAATAAGTTTATTAAAGCTTTAAAAATTTCTAAACCTAGATTAACATTTAGGTATTTTTATAAAATCTAAAACTAATTAGATTTAGGTAGCTTAGCTTTAACAGCTAAATTGTTAAACTAGAAGATAAACTAATAAATATTTTTACTAAAGTTTAAAATAAAAGTTGTTCTAATTTGTTTTAAGCTTAAACTAATTAATTTAGGTTATAATATATAGTTTTTAAAGCTTAGATTATTTTAGCTATACTACTATAAGGTTAAATAATAAAGCAGAAACAAGTTTTAAATAATTTTTTAATATTATTTTAAAACAAAAATATAAAGTATTATATATAACTTTTTTTAATATAATAAATCAATTTATTTTCTTTAAGTTTATTAGCAACTTTACCAATCTAGTTATCAAATAGGTCTTTATTTCTAAAAAAGCTTTTTAAATTAAATCTATAAGCTTTCTTTTTCTTATTATACCTAAGGTTATAAAAGGTTATATCTTAAAGGTTTATACTAATAGTTTTAAAAGCTAACTATATAGCTATACTTATAGGTTAGAATTAAGTTCCTCTAAAAGCGCTTTTAATAATACCTTTCTACTAAAGTATATTTTTATTAAGGGTCTAGTTATATCTAAGTTAATTATCTAGTTAGTTTTAGAGTACTATAATTTATACTTAAATAATAGCTAGCATATTAATAAAGTTAAGCTTTAGTTTAGCTATAGTTAAAGATTTAACTTTTTAAGTTAATTAAAAAATTAGATTAAGTTTTAAGTCTAAAAATTTTTAATAGTTATCTAATTTAAATTTAATTTTATCTAATTTTTTAATTAATTTAAATAAGTAGTTTACAAATAAGTCTCTTATAGGAAATAAGTTAGGTACAATATATAAAGCTAATCTAGCTAAATGTTTTAGATTATTAATCTTAACTAAGGTCTTAGATATAAAAATAGTTTGTAATTATACCAGTTTTAGTTTTGTCGGGTATATTAGTTTAAAGTTAAGTATATAACAATAGTAGATTATATAGTTGATTAGGAATCGCTACTATAGCGATTAAAAGGAAAAGGAGGGTATAGTATATTTTTTAAGCGCTTATTAGCAAAAAGAAGGACTTTTAAGTAGTGTTATAATCAGGTTGTTTAGCTTTATAATATTCTATTAATTTTATAAATAAAGACTTGAAAGTAAAAAAGAAGGGAAAAAAAATAATAAACTACTATATAAGTGTATAGGTATATATATTTAAAAATTTGTGTGTAGACCTATGTCGTTATTAATAAGTGTTTATCGATAAGGCTGGTTTGTAAGCCTTATGACGCGATCGTCACAGTAGCTATTTTTAGCTATTTTATTTAATTAATAATTAGGGTTTTAAAAAAGGTGGGGTGTTTTCGGAGAATTTAAGTGGTCGTGAGGGGGGGTGGTCGTGACCCTGGGGTTTTGCTTATGGTGCTCGGAGATCGCGACAAATTATTTCTTCCTATTTAGAGTTAATCCGAAGCTGGATTAAATTCTTTGTTACAGAGGATCTCAATGAGAGTAAGTTTATGTAAATATATAGTTGTACACCACTGAGACTGTTACCAACCCTTATGTATCGGGTCAAAGAACTGTTGTATCAGGATGGATTCTGAAACATTCCCTACCAACCCTTGATTCGTAGTGCTTGTTCAAGGTGTCTTTGCGAGAAAATGACTTTCCACACCCACGACACTCGAACTTCTCACCGTTATGTATATTCATGTGGCGGTTCAAGTCACTTTGGCGGGCAAACCTAGTACCGCACGTGTGACATTCGTACGGCTGCTCGATACCATGGGTTCGTAGGTGCGAATTCAAGTTGTACCGTTTTTTAAATACCTTGTGACAGTCTTTGCAACTGAAATCTGTTTGGAGTGGCGTTCTCCGCCGGGCCAATATTGGTGATGAGGGATATAGATTCGTTTCGAGCTCTTCCTCACTCGATAGTTCCACCTCGTTTTGATCCCGGCCAACAAGTCCCAGCTCTTGATTTTCGTGACTTTCCTCGCGGCTTTCTTCGCGGCTTTCTTCGCGACTGCCCATATTGCCACGCTCCATGTCTTGGTCGGTGGGAAACTCTGTATCGTCGTTTGAAGTTTTGGAATGATTCTCATCCATGTGCTTTTTACGCTCAGCTTCAGACGCAAACCCCCAAAAATAGCCATGGCATGTTTCTTCAGTGCAGCGAAATGGTCGTTTGTGCTTGCTGACGTGGGCTTCTCTTTCAGCGCGCGAAGGAAAGCCCTGAGAGAAGAACTTGCAGCTGAATCTAGGGCATTTGAAAAGATTGTTGCCATATCTCTCGTTGATCGTGCGTTCTGTGGACGGATCCATTGGATCGTTAATTATACGTTCTAAGATTTTTCGGATATTGCCAACGATATCGACGAGATTTAGAGCGATTTCCTCTTTCTCCATGTTACCGAAATGATTCCACTGCTTTCGCGTTGAGGCTACGACTTTTTCGAGTCGACCGTAGAAGCCGAAACGTCGGAAAAATTGTAGCTTGTCACTGAAACGTTTCGCTAATGCCGAAGTACTAGTAGGATCAGCCCAGTGCTGATCAATGAACTCTTTTAGTGACTCTGCGAGTTCTTCCATCAGCTCTTCATCTTCGTGGCCGTCTCCGTCTTTACTTGTGCTAAGGGTCACACCCGCTTCCAAATGCTGGAGCCAGTAGATGATAGCATAGTCTATGAAAACGTAGTCTCCATTTAAGACCCGCTTCTCAGTAGGCGAGTCCTCGCATCCGCAGGCAGGGAGGTTCAGATAGTCAATGCAGAAGGTCGCTAGTTTAAGTTCTTCAGTTGAGGTATTGACATATTTAGCTTCTGTCAGGAAGCTATCCGGATCTGGATCAGTGGCTGTTTGACAGTTCACGGATTCAGACTTATAAACTTACAATTTGACGGTCAGATGAACAAACTCGAGAGTGCCATCTTCACGCATTTCCACTAGCGACGCACAAAGATCCTTCGGGGATTTTATGAAGCTGAAATGTTCCAGAGAAATGCATTGTTCGTCTAGTTTGGTGGAATTCATTGCTTGTATCTCGTGCCACTTGAGAGGCCTCTTCGCACATACAAGCCAACTCAACAACCTCAAGATGTCTTCCATAGCTTGTCCTTGGGCACCTTCAGCGATTCTTTCCATGATTCTGTGGTATCTACTTCGATGTTAACTACTGATACTTTTCCCAAGGAGCCCAAACTTACGCATCGTTTATAGTCGTTGGAAAGCTACCTGGCTCAAGTGCTTCTTCCAATCTAGCGATCGAAGTAGCAGCAGATAGATTGATCCATATCAACTTTGCCAGGAGGAAAAGGCCTTAGATATATGTCAGCAACACTTGCGAGTCAGATTTGTTTTTGGTATGGTGCGAGCCTTGCCTCCTGCAGAATCTACCACTGCGTGGGAAAGAGAATCAGCTTTTTCTTGAGTAAGTGATGCACAACTCCGCCTGAGCTTCTGGGATTCTATCTGGCTATATGCTTCGATGTCGGGTCTGCTGTCCTTGGCTTCAACTTTGATGCTGGAAAGCCCAGAAAAGTCCTTCCTGGCAACACCGTCGTCCTGACTGATGAACAAACATCTTAATCTTTCGGGCTCTTCGTTGGGGAGCTCCTCGACTAGTTTTCTAAACCATTGCGTAATATACTTCCGCTGGGGCCTTGAACACTCATCTAGACCGTCGATAATGATGTACGCGCTTTTGCAATTCCCGAAAGCAAGATTTAGCAGCTCCTCAATTAGACCCTGAGAAGTAAGTACTGATTCGCCACTGCGGCAAGACTTCTGATAAAATGTAGGTAGTAATCCATTATCTAGTTTGAGAAATTGCGAAAGTAAACTCCGACCGAGTGCCACGAAGTTGTCTCGTTCCGAGTTGTTATGTTTGCAGTAGAAGAATAATACCCTCGGTGGAGGGTTCAAACGACGGGCTTCTTCTACGACAAGAGAAGCAAGTATAGTTTTCCCTGTCTCGTTGTCAAATGCAAGGTTATTTTAATGCTGGGTGGTGTCGATTTACCTGCGCCAGGAATACCATTGAGCCAAAGCAATGGAGGAATTGCAGGGAACTGGGGATTGAACCAGTCTTGAAAGGCTGCGGCCTTCAGAAGCCATTGCCCAGTCCCGGGATACTCTGCTCGAGCCTGTGCATGGTTTTTCTGGTCGATATCGACATTGGTTGCTCGAAGCCAATTGAGCACATCCCGGAGTCGCTGCAATTCTTGGTCACTAAGTTGGCCATCCCCACTGTTCTGAGCGCTTTGAACACTTTGCTGAGCCTCTTCAATTTCGAAGGAGGTGGCTTGGCTCTCGATGAGTCTTTGATGCCTAGCAATGTTGATGATGATGCCGTCAAAGTGTGTCTTGACTGTATTCCACGACTCATCAAACACCCGCTGCCATTCTACAGACAGTCAGAAATAACGCAAAGTAGTTGGAATAAAAGATATGAAAACCAACGTGGCTGTTGAAAGTAACGCAATATGATGCGCTGGAAGCTGAGAATGTCTTCGTAAATATGTAATAGGATTTGGGTCGTATGTGGCTTGATATTGAAAAGATCTTGATGTTGGATAAGAAGAGGGAGTTTCTCTCCCAGGCTCTCATATGCGTCCAGAATCTCGTCGAAAGCGTTCTCGGCCGCGCTAGACGTCTACTCATAGACTTCAATATCTGGATACTACTGAGCTAGAAGGGCATCGTACCTGGAGAAAGAACCTGAGAGGGCCCTTCAAAACGGTGAGCGCTCCCATTTGAATTGAAATGGGGTGAAAGATACTTACCCAAATAAAAGCAACGAATTTAATATCGCTGCGGTAGATTAGATCAATCACTATCTCATACTGTTTAATAGCTTCAAAAAATCGTTCCAACCTGCTCAAGGCCTGTAATTGCCGCTGCGCATGTTGTTTGAGTTGTATTTGGTGAATGCTTGTTTCCAAAGTTTCTAGTGTAGTGGCTTCGAAGCATCTTATCTCACGCCTAGTTAGACCATCTTTGAATTTTTGGAGCGCCTTCTCTAATAACGATTTGGTAGTACAATCGGCCATTGATTTATGCTCTCTCTGAACTCGCAGACTGACTTTTTTTTTCCCAGGGTGAAAGACAATCATTCAGCATATTTGGCTGATGAGGTGGCAGTCTAATTTTGTTTATATTATCCGTCGAAAGTACGCTAACCCCGTCGCAACATAGTGGCATGGGGCTTGTTCGATTTGCTGAGTTTGCCGAGAGTCTGCAGTGGTAGTTAAAGTAAGGTCATTGGAGGGTGGCGACACAGCCTCTGCGGTCAATGAGCGAAATGACCGCTTCAAAAAAGTCTACCTGCAGGCTACAGCACTGCCCCCCGCAAGAGCGCCTGCCGAAAATTATTGATGACAACGTAGCAATGAGGCACACTGATAAGCGGCAGGCAGCTGCAGCTAGGGCTGAGTATAGTGAGAAACCATCCAGACCTGGGGAGGGCCATCTCTGTCCATTTGATTCGAATTGTGGCTTCTGTCGGGAATATGTTGCATTTTGCATCATGCTTCTTCTTTGTGCTTCATCATCTGCACCTCCATTTGCTGAGTAGACGACATATAATTGCTGTCAATCACTTTGAAGGACAAGATTCCTTCTGTTTCGACAGTCAAAATGAGCTTTTTTGACCATTTTGATGACGCGAGTTGCGAACTACGGCCTCTGAAGAGGTCCTATCCATTTGAGGCGGAGGAGCAGCTTTGCGTGCGCAACGTGATATCGTCGACTGGGTCAGCAGACCCTCGAAACGTCGATAGCTCACCATATTCTAACACAGATGAAATTTTATGTTTTGGTAGCGTCAGTATTGTCTTTACCCCTCCTGGACCGTGACTTACTGTCGTCCAGATAATCGAAGTTGAAGTGCAATTATGCAATATGCATAAACTCGACCGATGGGATCCCTTTCCCGGCAGTCCTGTGCAGTCGTTTGAAATTGGGTTAGAGGGAAATTATGTGGCCCTAGAATTCCAAGAGATCAGATTTGGGCGATTGAAGAAAGGTCTTTGTAGACCACTTCACGAAATAATGTCCAGTCGGCGCGTTCGTATCCGAGGCCACATATCAACCCATGACTGGCACAAGGCAATCCATTCCAAGAGTCATATGGCCACAAATTATCTAACCGTAGAGCTCAGCATTTATGGTCTACGAGAAGATGCTAAAGAAGTCGGCGGTATCTTGTCAAAATCTAGGGTGTTTCTACAGATGCCTCGCAACGGATTAGAGGGTTTCCAATACTACAACCCACATATTCTAAGACTGGAAGGGCATCCAGAAGCCACGTATTCGGAAGTTGTCTTGTTTGAACAACAACAAGTATACACAGATCGCCCATGTGAGATCTCAGGAAGGGGCGAAGGGGCAGAGATACAACGCGACGATACTGCTATGGTTGACTCAATCCTCGATTCATTATCACATCACACCGTGTTACGAGAAATAACTATCGTTCCGGAAATAAGAAGTGCGCTTCTATCGTGAGTCGCGTATAATCCATTACTCACACTTTACTACATGAAAACTGATGATCCTACACTACAGCCATCAAAAGGAGGCAGTTGATTTCATCCTCAAGCGAGAAACAGAACAGATAAGCTCAGATCTTAGTCTCTGGAAGCGCAACGATGAAGACGCAGATAAGCCTTTGTACGAAACTGCATCTCTCATTCTAGTTCTTCTGCTAATATGACATTCCAATTCGCAGTTACCAGCACATCTTCAGTGGTGCAAAGCGACCAGAGCCAGCTGAGGCTAGAGGCGGTATCATTGCGGACGAAATGGGGCTTGGAAAGTCACTCGTTATCCTATCCACAATCGCCGGCTCAATAGATCGCTCTCAGAAATTTGTTTCTATTGAGAATCGACAACTGTCATGCGAATCGCAAAAGAAAAGGGCGTCCGGAGGAACACTTATCCTAGCGCCATCATCGCGTATGTGCCCTTCATTGAACATATCTCACTATACTAGGAAGCAGGTCGAATACTTGGATTCTCTAATGTTGATTTGCATTTAGTTCTGATAGATAATTGGATTGACGAGATTCGAAAGTAAAACCTCCCCACAAATATGATGATACACTTCTTAACTCAGCTAACAGTTGACAAAGACACACCAATCTCGGTTCGCTTCCCTTCCACAAGCATCTCGGCCCAGAGAGACATAAAGAGACTCAATTGCTTTATGAGCGACCGATAGTCTTCGCAACCTATGCTACTGTGGCGACTGAGTTTCGGCGCGGTGATAGCACCCTGACCCAGATCAACTGGTTCAGAGTGGTTTTAGATGAAGGTGTGTCCGAGAATCAGACAAGTCACGAAATCCCTATTCTTTAAGCTAATATTCTACTAGCCCATGAGATCCGCAATCGATCCACGAAGCAATTCCAAGCCATAGCTAGTATTCCAGCTTTGCATCGCTGGTGTCTCACCGGAACTCCCATTCAGAACGGTCTAGACGACCTTGGCGCATTGGTCTCTTTTCTCAGGGTGCCTATACTTGATAAGGCCCCATCTTTTCGAAAGTTCATTATGAACCCAATAGATTCTACGTCAAATTCTCGATTTCAAAATCTCACGGTGTTGTTGCAAACTATTTGCCTTCGAAGAACACGACAGCTTTTGAACCTTCCAGATCCCATAGCCGAAGTCCGTGAACTGACTTTCACACACACGGAAAAATCTGAATACCAAGACTTGATGAAGAAGTGTAGAGAGTACATTGATATGGCCGTTAGTGAGCGCGGAAAGAGCAACGTTAACGCTGCATACCTTAAGTCCCTTCTCAAACTTCGGTTATTCTGCAACAACGGGCACTGGGGTGATCGTCTCGAGCCTTCATCGAAAAAATCACTAGGAGATCCAGATGAGGCACTTATATACCTTGAGCAGCAGGGTCAGAACTTCTGTGTTTATTGCTCTGGGCCGGTATATTACATCAATGACTCGGGGAGAGCTGAAGGAGGCCTTCTCACGTCATCACACTGCCATGTACTTTGTCATAACTGCATTTTCCTTTACCGGGCGCAAAGTCAACGATGTCCGGTTTGCAGTACTATTGAGGAAACTTCGCCCTCATTGCCATTACCATCAACTAGCACGTTGCCGATTGGTGAACACCCAACGAAGCTACGGACACTTGTATCTGATATTCGTAATGATTCCCACCAAAAAAGGTAAGGTAGATTATGTCATCAGTCAAGATTTCATGACTAACTGCAGATATTCCAGTATTGTGTTCTCTTGTTGGAAGAAGACACTGCACCTCGCCTGTGAACTCCTTCGAAGTCATGCCATACGATACAATATTATCGACGGTTCGCTTTCATTGAGTGAACGGCGCAAAGTGATAGGAGAGTTTAGATCACCGACTGGGGCGAACGTACTGTTGATGACCCTAGGAACAGGTGCCGTGGGGTAAGCAATCTTGTCTAGCCGACTGCTATCCTGATGAAAGTTGACAATCGACAGATTGAATCTTGCAATCGCAACTCGTGTATATCTTTTAGAGCCGCAATGGAACCCATCTATTGAGTCTCAGGCAATTGGAAGAGCGCTTAGACTTGGCCAAACCTCACAAGTGGTCATTACTCGATACATCATGGCTGATACTATAGAACAAGTCACCACTCCTGCTCACGTTTTTGGAATATTCATTATCACTAATGTATTACAGAACAATGTCATATTTCGTCAAAAGAAAAAGCTTGACCTCGCAGGTCGTGGGTTCAGCAGAGGGAAAGACATCTCACCCAAAAGACTGCAGGCAGTGCGAGTAAGAAAGAAACTGGCGCAATTTCGGTGACATTATACTTATAAACTGATAGGATGTTTTTGGCGGCAATGCGGATTCGGCATAGTGATAATCGAACTTTCCCGCGAACACCTCGATCGTATAATGATGAGATCCAATTCACGATTGGTCGGAAAAGCCAAATGCGAGTAGGTTTGAGATACGAGTGCGGCTATAGGCGGGTTCAACTTCATACGAGGATGCGCTTGAAAATCGGCTTCGATACTTTCGGAAAACGACACTGAAGAGATGTGTATTGATTAGATCGCGGTGAAAAGATAAAGGTGATGAAGGGTGTTTAAATGGGATTTGGGGGCCAGGTATGGGTTTGGACTTCTACTCTATGTCAAGGCACTATTTTATCAGTCATATACACATTAAGATACACGAGAACTTTGAAAGTATGAAGACTGACGACGCTGCTTCCCCTATTTCGCTATTATGACAGGGGACGATTGACTGATTGTTCACATCCTTCTCGAATGAATTGCGTATCCATCAGCCGCAATATATTTGAAACTCCCTCGCAGCATATTACATACCCCCGGGGGATAGTTTGGTAGCTTAATACGACACTTTAAACGTCCCACAGTTCAGCTTAGTGCTGGGCAAACTAGGGGGTATTTGTCAGTGGCCGACGCTAACACTCCCAATGATGAATTGAAAAAGTATTATAGTGCTAACGTCCTTTGACATTATCGCACTATCTCAACACTCAACAGGTAGTAATACCGACTTACAAGCTTCTGCGTCGTAGTATTGAACAGTTGATGATTGAGCACCGAGATTATGTAGCTGGGGTGGCAGATTCCATGCTGCTAATAAGGGCGTTGTCTCGGGGTTTTGCCATTCCCCCGGGCTACTTCGTTAGTGACCGTCGTCATGTAGTAAAAGGGGCGATAAAATCATAGACGGCCTTGAGGATATAACAGGTGAGTTTCCAGAGGCAGTGGATGTCATTAAGCCTCTGTGTCTCCGCCTCGGAACGACTTTGTTTGAAGATACTGCGAGGCTAATTCTCGGCAATCCTGCTGAAGACCCAGACCAGTTTTACAGGTCTCATTATAGCAGCATAGTATGCTGATACTATCAGCAGTCTGTAGAGGGCAGTTGGGTGGACATGGCTCTGTCTTGGGCACTTTTACATCGCAGTTCCCGTATTTGCTTATCTACTCTAGATAACAGGTAATTAGCGACAGAACAAGCTCAGCTATCTTTTGAAGTCTGCATTTGATTCCACCGGATCAGTTCGCCTCTTGATTTACGCCAAGTTCCTTCATTCTCTTCTCGGCCCAAGCTCCCAAATCGCCAAAATAGTCTTCCGGATCGTCACCACGCCAGTCTCGTAGTGCAAACCAGAGGTGGCGGGCGTCCTTGCCAATCTTGATAGTATGCTCGTAGTGCGGTGCATGGAGGAATAGGGCCTGTGAATATTTGTTTAATCCTGTTTTCTATTGAGCATGGAAACTACAGCCACCTGGCAGTGGAATTCGTATACTCGTTAATGTCGATACCACCGGTGGGTATACGGAGTCCACTGTCAGGTGACTATATATTAACGGAGATCGTACCTCATGATATAGCCTCGACCATGTTGCCATTTGCTCTATCTCGTCCGCAGTTACGGTGCGAGGCAAGCGGGTCAAGGCGGGCAACGCATCCTCAGTAGTTACTAAGTCGACAGTCACCTTCATTAACGGATCAGAGAGGATGGCTGGCACAATACATCCGGTCTCCCAGTCGTATAAGGATGTCGTTAGAGGTTGATTGTTTGCATCCATTGCAATCGACATATTATGGATGCCGAAGTCGCCATGATCAATGACGAACCGGTAAAAGATGCTCTCATCGCCAGTAGGTATAATGTGCGGGATGAGGCGGAGGAGTGACTGCTTGGCTGCTGCGGCAACTGGTCCAACGGTATTATGGTCATCCTCCCACCCAATCATATCGCCAATGTTCTTAATGGTTGCTTTAATCTTAGAGGTGAAGAGTGCAACGCAGAACTCGCGAGTGGGGGCAACAGGAATGGGAAACGACTCCGGCCTCTGTTCGAAAAGGCGTTCACGGAGCCAGGCAGAAGCAAACCCCTCCGGGACTTGAAATTTGTATAGTGATGCACGAATACGAGCTGCCTGGGCAAGAAGGCAAGACTAGACGGAACAGTGAGAAGAGAATAAATGATAGTCTATTACATGCCCGTACCTTCTGAGCCGGGTTGAGGGTCTTCCATATGTTATTGTCTCCCTCAGTTCTTTGGAAAACATGCAAACGCCGGCCAGCGATGTCTTTGGGATGGCCGAGCTTCGGGCCTTCGTACTCTACGGGGACGCGATAATAAAGTAGACGAGGGGCCAATATCTCCGACTCTGACTGCAAGAGCTTATACACTTCGGCCTCGAATTTGACTTCAGGGACTTGGACATGAATTGGGAAGCCGTCATAATCAGGCATGTTGACATCGCCACGAGCTAAGCGTGCTATAACATCTATTCCATCGGACAACTTCAGGTGAAATCCCTTTTGAAAGGCAGCCCCTTGTAAGTAAGAGAAGTGTGCAGTAGGTTAACAGCGTTATTTACCATACAACTTACATAATTGTTAGAGCCGTTGGAAACGCGCGGAATATCCACCACTCGGGCACCAAGATTGTCCTCGATCTCCTGAATGAGTAGGTTCACATCCCAGGTGTCACGGAACGGACTGTTACCACTGTGGAACAGGGTGAGCAGATTCTGGCCATCAAAGTCGCGGCCATCAGTCATCTTGGGCCAGTCGTCACGCCAATACATTGTGAGATTTCACGAATAATATTAGTGATAAAGGTATATAAGGCGTGACGAGGTCGGGTCAAGCTTACATTAAATAGATGGAAACTATCTAGACAAGAAATAGTGGGCGTAGCGCCAATTTATTTAGACCAAAGCAGTGTAGTGTGGCCCGTGCTCTCCAGCATTCCACGAACTGTAACATAGTTCATGCAGTCGTTGAGAGACATCACCAACATTAAACATCATACCGCCTTTTTCCACATGTCGTCGGCAAAGGAATCCATCGGGGCGAGACGCCAGCGCCTCGCATTGGTGCCCAGAGCAGTACGTCAGGGGTCCCAAGAAGACACCGTGCGATTAGCTGACGCGTGAGTCACGCGGCGTGACGCAGTGTGAAGCTTGCAAGATACGCAAGGTAGGTGAGCTCACTGTTGCGATGGGCACCGGCTAATCAAGCTACTAGATCCGATGTGATCGATCTCATCCTTGTTCGAACTGTCAAGCAGCAGGCATTGCCTGCGAGCAAGCCTCTTCGGGATCGGCTAGTCATTTCAAGGAGGCGGATAGAATAGCACAGCTGTAGGTTCAGCACTCTGCGGTTGTTCGCGCTCACACACCTAATGGTTGTCTCTAGGGAGGACAAGTTGAAGCAATTGGAGCATCGACTCTCTGAGGTTGAGCATCAACGCAAGGATCCGGCAACCACAACTGTTTCTATTAAGCGTGAACCTGGACCTTCCAAGTCACCCACTACTTCTCATCTGTATCAAGGCAGTTCTTCATTCGCCAAATTGTCTGTAGAAGCTAGCGAAGCTGTGCAGAGCTCTACCATCTCAACCGCATATGATATCGGCGAATCAGTTCGTGAGCTGAGCAATCTAATCCACACCGGGCACACAGTCCCCTCCTCGAAAGAGCATTACCTGTCCCCTGTTTCCGTCGAACGTCCTTTGAAATCACTCGAGACACTTCCTGTTGATTTGGTCATCTCGGTTCTACGTAAAATCAAAGGTGACCATCCCCCCAATACTACGCATACTTCCGTCCTGACTACTGGTTTAGAACATGGTTCCGTCTTCCTACATGGATATGTTATATCTGACATATCACTCATTGAGAATATCTGCCGACGGGTGTACTTCCCTACGGACCCAGTGTCTACAGGTCTAGTCACGTCAATGTACGGGCTCCTTTACTTTCTTTTGAGGGAAAGCTTGATGCTAGGTGAGCAGCTGGGGAATGACTACGACCTCAAAAAATACGTTGCTCGCTGCAAGCACAACTTCAATGTCGGCATTGAAACATACGACGTACTAGCAGTACCTAGTTTTGACAATATCTTGTCCTTGACGTTGGGTGTGAGTGGGCGGCTTACCCCCCTGAAATGCTTTCTCATTTCTCACCGACATAATGTCTAATTAAGTTTTCTATTAGGTCATCATGGCGCAAAATGAAGCCAAGCCATTCTTAGCTTGCACCCTTGCTTCTGCCGCCGCGAGCCACTGTCAAGTGTTAGGCTATCATCGTGAGAAGACATATCAGAGTGATCAAGACGAGGTATCCCAGATAGAGCGGAGGGTCTTCTGGAGCCTCTATGTATTCGACAAAAACATGTCACTACTTCTCGGCCGCAGCTCCAGTTTTCAAGATATCGAGATTGATGTGCAATTTCCTCCTCTGTCTACTGATAAAGGGCACAAGCCGTGGGATGAATGGTTTTATCTGGCTATTAGGCTTGCTAAAGTGCAAGGGCAGATTTACAATAGGCTGTATTCACCTGCCGGCCTCCGAACGGAAGTGAAAGAGCGTAGACGTCATATAGAGAGCATCGAGCAAAGCTTGGGCGAGTGGCGCACTGAACTCGAACAGGTGAGATATACTGCCGATTGGTAAGGCGTATAGACAGTTTATAGCTGACCACTCTTACATATATCTAGATCGATGGGACTCATGCAAACTATCCGCAGATATTCAGCCTATCCCAAGTGCATTGGGATATCATGTATTACTCAACTTTGACTTGCCTGTTGAGAGCAACAGCAACTCCTTCCACGGGCGGTGAAATCAGTTCTGAATGTTTTCAAGCCGCCCAACTTAGCCTACGGAGCCACCTTCGCTGCTTCTCTGGATATAAATCATCTGACGTTCTTTCAGAAGCGGACTTCGCGAATTGGTGAGAAAATCCCTATCTATGATAGGATAGTGACTTTGTTGTAATTGAACTTGCCATTAACACTTACGTCTCAAGGGTCCTACACAACTCGTCCTTCGCTCCGTTCATTGTGCTCTTCCTTCATGCCATTGCAACCAGTAGCGTCAGCGACTTAGACCTCCTTGATGAAGTAGTCCAGACGCTGCAGAGCACGCAACAGGCGGGCGAATCGTTTCAGCGGCTATACGAACTATGCGCCACGTTCGCGCGGATGGCAAGACGCCTCGTGGAGGCGGCACAGTCATGGATAGGGGCTTACGATCAGGGCACCGATACACTTCTACTCCCCGGGATAACAGACCAGGTGCGGGTCTCTTTGATGGAGTCAATGCAGACGCTGGGTGGGGTGGCAGACGAATTCTCCCTCGAGTACGATTTGGACATTCCCACCGTCTTAGCCGATTGGATGAATGGACAGCCTCTATCACAGCCGGGTCCCTCGTGAATATAAGACGATATTACTGTGTCAACTGCTATATCAATATACATAGCCATCTTCCTAAGCTACAAAATCCTTCCACATAGCGTCCCGCTCCAACACCTCCATATCATCGCTCCTGAGCATAACCATTATCTCGATAACTTCATGAATGGCCGTGGAAGCCCTTTTTCGGGGTAAGATGATGCCGACACCATCTGCCGCCGAGCTCGCAATTCGAGTGAACTCCGGCTTCCCAAGCCCCTTTCCAAAATCCATTTCGTAGAAGTCGAGATCTGCCCAGCTGGTGATAGTCAAGTCCCGCGAGCCAAACAAGTCCCAACCAACGAATACGGACTTGTAATCCTCCACACGTTCCACGAGACTGTAGACCTCGGCCACATGACGCGTGTTGATTTTCTCAGGAGATTGCGACTGTCTGACCGCGTCACATACCTTGGCGAAGGATTCTAGAGATTCCATGCATGAAAAACCTAGATCAGTGACCGAGGAGGGAGCTAGTGAATACGTAATGAGGTTCCCAAGATACGGCTCTTCGGGGGTTGAAAATCCAGCGCCGAGACGTCGCCGCCCGTTAACTGCCATGGCAAGCCGACTATTTTCGTGCGCGAGAGTCGGCGAGCGCTGCATACGAGCGCGTGTGATGGCAGACCATATCAGCACACAGACGAGGGTGTTTGTGCTTGGTGTTCCAGATAAGTACTCTTTTAGACGTTCCTTGCACGCGTTTATACGCGTGACTGACAACTTGAACAATTTGCAAGTGCATGCCGGGAACTCACTAGGAAAAGAGGGGGGTATCTTGGAATACTCTGGATGTAGTGCAAACAGAGAGTCGGTCGTCATGGATGATGTGGTCTGGAAAGCGGATCGGAGCGTGTCTACGAGGCGAGCGTTGCTGTCGCTATTATAGGCCGTGTATGAGGGCGCCAATTCCGCAGTGTGTTGCGCCCAGAGCCTCACGATGTCGGCAAAGGCAGTTGCGTCCACGGCACTATGGTGCATGCCAACACATAATCCCGCCCCTTGGCCGTCTGCGAATCGGAAGAAGCTAGCGCCGAAAACGGGTGCTCCTTTTGCGAAGAGATCTTGGTCGATCATGGGAGGTACCGGCCAGATATCGTCGGGAATAGTGTCGAAGAGTAGAGCCTGGGTGGATAGTACCTCGTAAGAAGTATCTATCGTGCCTTTATCTAAAAGTACTGGTCCAGGGATATCAGAGCTGTATCTAATCTCAAGACCGGGTGCTTGCCCTGTGGTGCTGTCTGTTGCGAAGACATGGCCGGATAGCCATGGGACTGTCTTAGAGACACGGTCGAGCGCAGTCTGTAGACTTTGGATTGGGCATATACTGGGATTGAGGGCCCGGAAAGTGAGCAAAACCCGAATGTATGTCGGAGGCATTATTAGATCCAGCGGAGTCAGCTTGGTAGAGGATGAGGAGTCCGCCATGATTTCGGTAGGTGACTGGGTTCGGTATGACATGGAAGCGTATACGAAGAAATACAGGAAACTTTCAATGGAGAATACCGGAGATCTTTGTATTTGCCTTTGAAACAAAATAAATTAGAACGTAGCGCTTCGACATGAATTTCATCTCTTTTGTACTTAACACACCCCAGGCACTCCGGAGCCATCGCGCGGACCCACGGCGCCGCGGGACCGTGGGCCCGTGGAAGGGCAACCGGACATGCAGATAGAGTACAAATGTTCAGCGCGTCTAATGAGAACACCAGACCTGGCATTAACACGATGTCAGACTCATACTCAGTCGGGACGCTGGTGGTCCAGGGCACTTAGGAGGCTGTACGGGAGTGATAGATGTACTTAGGTTCTCACTAGTTGTTGCAACGGCTGTGTAGGTTTAGGGATCTAGAGCCCCTGCCCACCCAACCGGCCACCCGGCCTAGTCGGCCACCTTTTACACCATCTTGTAATAATTATAATAAATTAACAAAAATAGCTATAAAAGTCTAGTTTAAAGTTTTATATAGAAAATAATATAGAATTTATATATTTAATAGAATTATTTGCCCTAGCCCTTATATAAAGTGAGATACCTCGGTTTAAAGATTTTATATATAAAATATAACAATATATATATATATAATTTAAAAACTAAAAAAAAAATTTAAAAAATATTTAAACTTTATTTTTATATATATAA
>NPFG01000676.1:0-16508 GCA_002288965.1 Xylaria sp. MSU_SB201401
TCTTAAATAATAAAAAGTCTTATTTTTAAATACTTATATTTTTTATATAAATAAAACCTTTATATATAAAGCTTAGTTTTATAAAATAGAATTAATTTATTTATTTACTTATAAATTATATATTTTTTAATTAGCTAATATAAGTATTTTTTTAGTTTTAAAATATTATTTTTATAAAGAGATAGTATTTTATATATATTTATTAGCTTTAATACCTATTTATAAATATAAATTTTTAGCAATATATATAAAAGTATATAAAAGAGTTATATAATTTAAAATAATTAAAACTATATTTAAAAAGTCTAAAATCTAATTATTTAACTAAAAACAATTGCTTAAAAATAAAAAATTAGTTAATATAAGCTATAAACCTATTACTTTAAGAAAGCCTTTATAATTAAATAAAGAAAAGCATAAGTAAAATATATTAAAAAACTTATAAAACTTATAATATTAATTTATTAGTTTAAAGTCTTTTTTTATAAGATTTACTAGTATTATAATAGCTTTTATATAAAAGGTAGGAAAAAAGATTAATATTTTAGCTTTAAAATTAGCCTAGGTATAATAGTAGATTAATAAACTAAAGGCTTAAAAGAAAGACTTAAAGCTAAAAGCCTAAAAACGTGTAAAAAAAGACCTTTAAAAGACTTTTTATAATATAAAAGAAATTTATCGGGCGTAAGTTATAGCAAAAGACTATAAATAGGCCTATAAAGCTAGTTTTTTGTAAAAAGCGCGTGAGATTTTAGAGGCTACTTTCTAAAGTATACTAAATGAGTAGCGTATAAAGTAAATTAAATAAATCAATTGGGTTGCTGAGAAAACGCGTTTTTTCTGACTGCCAGTGGGCTTCGTTAAGGCTTTTGGATGTGGCCCATTAGGGGGGGTGGCCCATTAGGTAATCAAGGACTCTAAGTACGACCGAGTACGGCGCGGGCTGTGGGGGGGCGGGGGCCGGGCGTCTGGACTGACGCGCTAGAAATTTTCGGACAGGGCCTTGCACTGACTGCCAGTGGACCGCCGACAGCGACAGGCGGACAGGCGGACAGGCGACTAGGGACAGGGCAAGGCGAAGAAAAAAAAAAAATCCATGACACACGGTCGGTCGGTCAGTCGGTCGCTACATCACACTTCTTTCACTCCTTTCTCTCCCTCTCTTTTTCTTTCTTCAGCCCCCTCGCACGCTCCGTCAACGACACGTCTGGTCTACCCACCACCAATCCTCTGTCAATCGCCCTCTTGGTCTGGGTGGCCTGTCGATTTCCCCCTCCTATTCTTTTCTTGCCGTTGTGATAAGGTATTGTCCGTTCCTATCCCTGTTGCTGTTGTTGTTCCTGTTCCTCCCCCCGCCGCCGTCGTTGTTTCTGCCGTCGCCACAGCCGTCTCGGCCTTGTGTCCATCAGGAACCAACGCCAACAAATCAAGCAACACTGGTACCACGACCAGTATCACACCGCGCCCGGCTATTGCGGACCTTATTGTAGAGCAAGAATTATTTTCATGCTGCTACGAAACACGAGGCTATCTAGATAGCTGGCTTCCACTGTGTTGACAAGAGGCACCATCGTTTTGTGACTGGTCCAACTAAGCTGACGGTCTTGGCTTAGCTTCTTCGAGATCCGCATAGACGAACACTCTTCCCTTCGTGGAACTGAACAGGCCTCCGAACAGAACCTACTACCGTCTACCACCTCTCGCCTCATCACGAGAAGGCTTTGCTACATCCACACGACAATCCGACGACAAGAAAAGAAGGAACCCGAACACTGCACATAAAAGTTGTATCTGTGGCTTTGACTAGTCATGGCGACCCCGTTGCAGTTTGCCTACCGAACCCAAAAGGAAATCGGCCTCACCGACGCCGCCCCTGTCTACGCGCCCGTCTCTGGGTTCGTCAAGCCTGAGGGGAATCTAAGGTGTTGCGTATATTCGCCCTGCGGTCGCTTCCTCGCCTGGGCGACCAATGAACGTGTCTGCGTCGTGGATGCCTCTGCCGGTCATGTTCTCACCACCCTCATCGTCTCCAATGTTTTCGAAGTCGCCTTCTCTCCCCGTGGCACGTATCTGAGCACGTGGGAACGCCCTGCCAAGGACGAGAACGGGGATGCCACGAAAAACTTGAAGATCTGGTGCGTTGTTGATGACACTGCGGACGGTGCCGACAAACAGCCTATGGGTCAGTTCGTCCAGAAGTCGCAAACTGGCTGGAACCTTCAGTACACCTCGGATGAAAAGTTCTGCGCCCGCCTCGTGACGAACGAGGTCCAATTTTACAGCAGTGACGACTTGACTACTGTTTGGAACAAACTGCGGGCTGAGGGGGTAACGGACTTTGCCGTTGCTCCGGGACAAAGCTATAATGTAGCCGTTTTCATCCCTGAGCGAAAGGTGTGTGACTGCATTTTCTTTCTGCGTGTTCCTATCGTGGTCGTAATGATCGCCTTCTTTTACAGACATATTAACCGTCAGACCAGGGTCAACCAGCTGCAGTCAAAGTTTTCAACGTCCCGCAATTCAATACGCCCATTTCCCAGAAGACTTTCTTCAAGGGCGATAAAGTGCAGCTCAAGTGGAACAGCCTGGGCACGAGTCTGATTGTGCTGGCACAAACAGAAGTTGACAAATCGAACAAGAGTTACTATGGCGAGACCACACTCTACCTGTTGAGTGCCAATGGTTCGCTCGATGCTCGCATTACTCTCGACAAGGAGGGCCCCATTCACGACGTATCCTGGTCGCCAAACGGAAAGGAGTTTGGAGTCATTTACGGCTATATGCCTGCAAAGACGACAATCTTCAACCACCGGGCCGTCGCATCCCACTCGTTCCCTCTTGGGCCCCGCAATACTATCATCTTCTCTCCGACCGGTCGATTCGCACTCGTCGCTGGTTTTGGTAACTTGGCTGGACAGATCGATGTGTACGACTTGGAGAAGGATTTCAGAAAGATCTGCACCATTGAAAGCGGCAACCCTAGCGTCTGTCAGTGGAGCCCTGACAGCCGTTATGTCATGACTGCGACAACGTCTCCCCGCTTGCGGGTTGATAATGGCGTGAAGCTCTGGCACGTTGGTGGTGGCATCATGTATCATGAGGACATGGTTGAATTGTATAACGTATCATGGAGACCATGCCCGCCTGAGAACCTGCCCCGCGGCGACCCGTTGAACCCGGTTCCCACACCGCACGCCTCAGCTCTCACATACCTGGGAACCGTCAAGACACCGTCCAAGCCTGTTGGCGCGTATCGGCCCCCTGGCGCACGAGGCATGTCTACACCACTTCATTTCCGACGCGAAGATGAAGGAGGTGCGGCCCACGTCATGAGCAATGGCGGCTCTAACATTGGACCAAACGGCTTTGGAAGGCCACGTCGTCAGGTGCCTGGTGCTGACTTGCTTGAGTCAAATACGCGCACCGTCCCCGGTGTCGTGCAGGTACCAGGTGCTGCAGGTGACGAAGGTCTATCCAAGACGGCATTGAAGAATAAGAAGAAACGGAACAACAAGAAGGCGAAGGAAGGTGATGGTCAACCGAACGCCGGTGGATTGGCACCTCCCACTCAGGAGCATGGTCTTAGCTCT
Source organism: Xylaria sp. MSU_SB201401 (assembly GCA_002288965.1). NCBI lineage: Eukaryota > Fungi > Ascomycota > Sordariomycetes > Xylariales > Xylariaceae > Xylaria > Xylaria sp. MSU_SB201401. The sequence goes on from NPFG01000676.1 coordinate 3,591, forward strand.
GGAAATGAGGGACGAAGCCCTGAGCGTCGTGGTAACCACCAAAACCACCAGAGGCACAACCGTAGTCGATCACGGCACAACGCTCACGGGGGTAACAACCCCGGGCGCAATCGCAGCACCGCCCATCAGAATGGCCAGCATGCCGCGGCTGCACCCCAAGTGAATACAGCACAGCAGCCGACTGCAGATTCGCTCTTGTCTCCGGGCAGTCAAAACCCTGCTTCGAAGAAGCTTCGCGGCCTCCAGAAGAAGATTCGAGCGATCGAGGACCTTGAGATGCGTCTCGCTGGCGGTGAGAAATTAGAAGATACGCAAATGAAGAAGATTGCCACGAAGGCTGCGGTCCTCAAGGAACTCGAGGGCATAGACAAAGAGCCTCGCGCAGCTTAGGCTCCAGAGTGAGCCCGGCCCCGTTCGACGTTGGGTTGCAATGGCTCAATTCATGTTGGACACCATTAGCGTACTCGTATAGCTAGATTGTAGCGCCATGATAATTTAAAAATCCGATAATGCGGAAGACATTACTTGTATTCTTAAAACTGGCACAAATGCATGTGAATATACTTGTTTTGTATGCGTGATTGATAGCCCCAATATTAACAAGTGAATGAAAACACACCATGTTGGCGACTTCGACCCTGTGCCTCCTTGTTGGGTATAAACAGGCAAATACTGCGACATCCACTGACTGAAGAGTTTCTACTCCTACAGCCCCGGGCAATCGAGGGTTGCGAACATCGCTAACATCAGGCAGGAGTTAATGAAAAGGGGGCACCCTCTAGGATTAAAGATCTAGATAATATCTTCTATGTAAGACGCCTCGTTGGCAACATAGCTCGACATAGAGATAGAGTACGGGATGAGCCTCGCCACCCACTTTGTAGCGGCAACACCGCTCGCCGTGGTACCTCTCTCAAGCAGATAGGGGCTTTGAAGATCGCTAGACAGCATCCGGATCGCCGTGTCCGTCATTGGCAGGCATCCTTCGGCCAGCCGACATCTACCTGCGTCAAACAATGTAACAGCTCCCACCACCCCATCTCCGTGGACCGGTATAACACCCAACCCCACCGCAACGTATTAGGAATTCTCAGAACTTCGTCGCCCACTCCGGATAAACCTCCTCCTGCCGCGACCTCGAAGCAACATTCCGATCACGGATATGGTCCTCGAGGGGTAAATCCATATGCTGGCTATGCTCCCCCATCTCCACGCCGCGGCGATGTATATACCGCGCGAACCCCAGGGTCTCCCGCTTCCATTCTTCCCTGCTTATCTTCCTTTCCAAGTAATCTGCGAGAATCATGGCGTCGAAAGCAGCCTGCGACGTCGAGGCTACGGTGTGCGGCCGGAAACCCGCGAGCGCGTCCCCCAGGAGCACGACCTTGCCGCCCCAGTACTCGTGCTCTGGGGAGAGGACGTCTGTGATGGCTTGCACGAAGGGTTTCGTGGTCCCGCAGATGATTTCCGCGAGTTGTGGGGGTAAAAGTTGGCCTGCGAGGACGCGTTGTTTGGACCATGCGGATGGCGAGATCATCCCTGGCGGCATCGTGATGGCGCGCCGGCGCCCGTTGACGTCGGTCATGATCTCCTCGAGCTCGGCGGAGCCCTCGGGGAAATTGGTGTAGTACACGAAATTGATGAAGCGTTTTCCCGGCTCCACGGTGCCGTTTTCCCCGGGGATGAGATATGTCAGGACTTGCACGCCTGGGCAGTGGAAGAAGGTGAGTCGTTCGCGCAGAAGATTCCGAGTTTCCTCGCTCGCGGCGGCTTCGACGAGGGTCCCGCGCAGCGCGACGTCGCCGGCGTACCGCCGCGAGACGTCCGGCTGAAGGAGCCCCCGGATCGTGGAGCTGGGGCCATCGGCGCCGATTAGGATGTCTGCGAGGAGAGAACCGGTTTCGCCTTGGCTGCTTTGCCAGAATACGCGTACACCTCCTTCCCCCTCCCCCTTTCCCAACGCTTATCGCTGGGCTCTCCCTCATATCTGTGACGTTTCGATCGTGCAAGTGCACTGCTTTTCCGTGCCCTGGGACCGGCTCGGGCATATCGGGGCAATACGCGCTTGCGAGACCGTCGTAGTTGGCACGCAGGAGGTAGTACGTCAAGTCCCAGGACGTCGTGCTCTGCTCCATCGTCTCCGTGTGCACGATCTCGCCTGCACGGTTGAGGTACTGCCGGCCATGCGAGGTTATCGCCACGGGCCTGTCGCAGCGGTTGTAGCGCGCGAAGAGATCTAGCGTGTCGCCGCCCGCGACGATGCCTGCGCCTTGATCCTGCAAGAGCGGCTTTGGGTTGCGCTCTAGGATCGTGGTGTCGTGGCCCAGCGCTTTTAGTGCCAGGCCTGCGGCGAGACCTCCTAGTGATCCTCCTACCTGATGTTACAGCGAAACTGTATTTAGCTTGGGGACGCAGTGATTTTGATACGTGGGTATCAGGCTTACTATTACGATGTGAAGCTTTTCCCGTCTTTGCTGCCCCTCTTTCCACTCATCTAGTGAAGTTGGGGTCATCGTGCTCTGCCCGTGAAGTCTGCGCTTCGGTCAGACTATTTCGCCACGACGAGGATCGCACTGATTATGAGGAGACGTAGCTTTAGGACTTCAAGCTCGTTCTTAAAATTTTGGCTTTACTCTTCCGCTTTTTAAAGAACACTTTGATGTAAATCTTGGAGCGTGATCATGAGATGAGGGGATATTGACGTTAGCATAGGCTAAATGGACAATTTTTATCACCAACGGCATATATATATTTTTCGAGACCTTAGTCGATTTTACTCGCAAATATCTATGCAAATTATATTCTAGTCAATTCCAGCGCTACCTAGGCCGGGCAGTGCGCGAGGCTCACCTCTGATTATTGATTTACAGCCTTGTGTACTAGAATACTTCCAACATTGCGTATACTCACCGAAGAGCTACTCAAGTACTTTTCGGTAAGCCTGTCCAAGTTTCCGCATTGTAGTAGGGGTACAGGGGCCTGAAAAATCATCCGAACTTAAAAAACGAGTGGTTGGAAGTAACACTGAGCGGTAATTAGGGATCAGTGTCTTTCTTTTCTTCTTCGTTTCTAGATATGCATGCTGACGGAAAGCAGAGTGACATGGATAAGACTATGGTTAATGAGCCATATATAAGAGTAATCGGGGAGTTTCCATCGGATATAAGACTTACGATGGCTTCAAGCCGGAGGGACACGCATAATTCCCGGCACGCAATTAACATTCGTTGCTTTGCTTTCTCTTGCTTGGCCGCTAAATTCCCGGTCTGATACTATCTTACTTACTTGTCTACAGAAGTATGAATGCTATCTACCTCGATAGGCAAGGAATGGTAGACCCGTGGGGGAGTCTTACTAATCCACTTCAATGCCAATCTTCGGTTACTCACGAGCTCGACTTGTTTTTATCTCATGTAACTGAGGACCCGGATTGAGACTCTAAACTCGAACTGGTTTTCCACGGAGCTCAGAGCCTGGAATGTATAACAAGGGGTGAGGTTCAGAGTTTTGAAAATGACGCCGGATTTGCAATGATCATTCATAGCTGCTTAGTGAAATGGTAAGTATAGAAGCGTTACATTCATCAGTTCTACTTCGTGAGAGAGGTGGGAAGACAGCCTTATATACATGAATCAGTGCCCGTGTGTCTCATCTGCCCCTTGCCCTTGTACAGTACATGGGGTGACTTCTCGACCACCTACACTTTCAGCACTGCTAAGGTTCTCGAGGGTCCCCCAGCTGGATCCTTCCCACTTTGCAAGTGGACTTGACTCTATGTATGAGCTGGGACAGATTCCCAAACCTCCTAGATTCGCCACTAGACATAATAAGTGAAAGCTGAATAGCTTCAAGGTCGATATAGTTGAGACAGTAGATGGGGCGGTCAGCGGCGTGTGTGATCAATCGACCATAGATAAGAGTTCATGCAACCCTATCATGATCAGGCCCCGCCAGCATAAAAGCTCAAAGCCGGCGGCTTTAGGTACACGGCCGAGGGACAGATAACAGAAGGGTTATTGTCACGGAAAAACGACCCCCTTATCATTGTGTGGTAATAATGGACTATACGCGGCAATCATGGTGACTTCATTATAGGATAATTCTTCACTGTTGGTTAGCGACTGGTTTCCCCAAACCCCATGAGCGTAAAGAAAGGGGTTTTATTGTATGGTACGGCATCCCAGCATTCTTTGGTTTGGCTGACTCTCCTAGTCTCATTGAAAAGCGACGCCGCCAGTTCCACGAAGAAGCAAGCAGTCTATATAATCTACTCTTTTGTGATACCTAGTTTTATGATAGCCGGTACGAAACCTTAACCATGTAGTAGAAGTTGTATATAACCAAGTGAAGTTTGGATGGCCTCACTTTATAGAAATCCTGACAGTTACGCAAAAATCGAGGTCTTACCCCTGACCCAACGAAGAAATTCCTGGGAATATACAAGGCAACCTTAAATGGGGTAATCCTGACTCTCAACCTACGTCAAGAAAGCCTGATGCAAGCGGATTCACATATCGACGGGGTCGGCCTCGTTGTTCAGAGCAGTTCTACCGAGCGGCATTAAGCCTCGCCGATCACTGTAGCGGAAGTGCCGCCATTAGCTTGGGACTCGCCCTCGCCGTCATCGACCTAAATCTTTCGCCATCGACTATCATTCCTGAAGCTGGAAACGAATGCGACGTCACCGGTTATCCAAGGACGCACCGCCAGCGGTGATTGCCCATCCCGCACGCAGACGCTGTATGTAGTGCACCGGCTATATGGAAGCCGGCGCGCCTCTTGTTGCGTGGACAACTCGAAATGTCCGAAAGGGTCGGATTCGGAGACGTGATATACGTCAACTCCGATGATTGAGTGACGTAAACACCAAGGATGCAGGATCTGACGACGTAGAGCTGACGGATTGAGCTACGAATCAGTCTGAAAGCAAGTAGGTATCCTTCGCTGTGTTGCATAGTAAAGAGGCATGGTTGAGCACGAACTTGTGTGCGTTGAGGAAGGATCTGATGCCATAAGCGCATCTATCCAAAGAACAGTCAAGGATATTTATCAGGCTCCCAGCATCCTAGGCCTCCGGGACGCATCTCGGTTTCCGAATTGACCTACCAGATACCGTTGTTGTGTAGGCAGCCTGCCGACGATCCGATCTCTTCTAACTTAGCGTGCGCAGGGTAGCCCTACGGGAACACCGTGGGAAGGGTAGTGCCGCGCACGACTCTACCGGATGCAACACATGCCGGCATTCCTATTGAGGGATTGTCCTAGTGGCGTCAGCTCGCCTGGAAATGAGCCGATTAGAAGGACCTGCATACTAGACAGATAAGGCTCGCGACAGGTAATAGGCTCACCCGCATATGCCAAGCAAGAATTGATGAGGAGGTCATTCTGGACGAATTACATGGTCAGCAATGGTCTTTGCTATGCATTTCTCTTAGGATGATAGATTCGTTTAATGTATTTGTCGCGGTCTCTGTATTCCATATCCATTTCCTAGAATCATATTTATTGGCGATACCACCAAAAACGAGCGCATACAATGATCGGCTGAGCTGATAATCACATATGGTTACTGAGACTGTAACTACAACTAACCCTACCCTTTGACTTACATGCCCGTGGAATACCCGAAGCTAATCATGTCCTATCTTTTGCCCTACATACACGACCACTAGATTATAATCTCGGGCCGTTTCAGACCCTTGTACTTCAAATACCGATGCAGGGGCAGACGGATGGACGCTATTCTACCTTATCGAACATCTTGGCCGCTCTAACGCTTTAGTGACTGCAGGCTTACTACATATCAACGGTATCACCCTGCATACAACCACCAAAAATAAATTCCAAGCTGATAGCTGAGGATTAATATTTCCCCACTAGCGATTCAAGCGTCAAGTTCATCACACTCCTATGCGTATATGGTTGTTCACGGTGAAATTATGAGTTGTTGTAAAGAAAGCAATCCATCATCTCCGGTTTTATTGCCTAGTTTTGGTAAAGCCGCGCAAGATCTCGAAGTAATGCCCGGCATTTCATTTAACACTTTGACATGTGACAGTCTTATGGCACCGTCTTACTCGGGATTTAGCCTCAGTTACCAGAAGTAGGCTAAGCTAGCCTTAACACTATGTGGGCTATGGAGGAGTAAACTTATTTCTGACTTCTTAGTCAACCCAGAACATCGCACAGCATGTTGAACGACAAGTGGGAAAGAACGCAGCAGGATACTGCCTACACCGCTATTCTTGCCATAAACTACGAACAATAACGTGTCTTGAAGTATTTTGTTTTGGGAAAAGAGACAACATATGCAGGATAAGCTGTTAAAGGTTACAACCATGTGGGAATTTGGGGCCAAAATATTTCGGGAGGATAATCGAGCCCGACTTAGTTTAGTACTAATATTTTGTATGACTCTAAACTCTAACTCTTTATCATGGAAACCTGAAATTTCTTGCTAGTAACAATGCCGAAAGCTTAGCCTATGCTAACTCTATAGCACGTCCTCATAGTCTGCTTCTAATCGTATGTGATAACCCTATACGTACCATCGTCTAACATCATGATTGCTTTGTTAATAGGGAGGGCAGAGAGAAAAGGGAAGAGAAGGAGGAAATTGATAGACACCTTTGTTGTTGTCTAACAATGCCTCTTGAGCCGTGCCATCTCAACAGTTAGACCTGGGCCGAAGCTGCACACAACGACATCCTCTGTGCCAGGGCCCATCGTCCTTAACTTATCAAGGACGGCTAGCACTGTCACGCTGGCCGTATTTCCCCTTGTGCTATATACGGCGCTTGTTGCCCGAAGCTGGTGATCGGGGATGCCGACGGACTTTGCTACACCTTGAATGATAGCTGCTCCGCCCGCATGCAAGGCCCAGTCGCATTTGGTAGGCGACGGCAAGTCTTCATGGCCGAAAAGTCGCTGAAGTGGCCGATGTACAGCTGCTGCGGGTGCTTGGGAAGAGTTCTAGAGAGATAGACCAAGAAGCCCTGGGACACAGTCGTGACGGAGACTTCCTCGTAGGTTTCGCCCGAAACGTTTTGGCACCAGTCAGCAATTGTGAACAGGCGGGGCATCTTCTCAGTCAGAGCGATGTCATTGCATAGCACAACAGCAGCTGCACCATCGCTGAAGAGAGCAGCGCCAATTCGGAGTTTCCCGGACTGGTTTGCCGCCTCGAGCTCGGCGCGAAGGTTGATGCTGCTGAGCTCACAGGCCACGACCAGAATACGGGCTGGGCGACCGCGCAGTGATGATGCGCAAGCCATGCTATTGGCCACTCTCAAAGCGGCCAAGCCTCCCGCACATCCAGAGCCGGCAATCAATGATCTTTCGGCATCCCCCGATATCCCTAACTCCTTGGCGACAAGATGATCATAACCTGGGCATTTACAATTTGTAGCGGTTACTGAGACCATATGAGTGATAGCTGACGCTTCAACGTTGCTCTCATTAAGGGCTTTGCGAGCAGCTGCTGCCGTCAACGGTGGCGCATATTTATCAAACGCCTCGTGAACCTGCTCGATGGTGGGAGGAACCGGCCCTCTCCACATCGGGTCATTCCAGCATTCAAGGACGGCCCGCGTCTTCACGCCTGTCTGGGCGTTCACTGTGAGAAGCTTTTGTAACCTGGGAGACTAAGTTAGCTATCCTTCTAAGGGAAAACAATAATAGTTACTAACCATGGAGAGTCTGCTGGGTAAATGCTCTCAGCGTATTCCCGAAGATCTTGGGTTCCGACAAGGAGTTCCGGCCAAGCAGAACCCAAGCCGGTGATGGTGAGGCGATCACCGAGCTCTTGTCTTGGCCCATCGACATGTTCAGCCTCACCAGAAGATGACCAGCTAGCACCCATTTTGAAGAAGAAAAAGGTCGTTGAAGAAAGATAGGAATTAAAGCAGTCCTAACTTATCAGCTCTTGAGGTTGGTTTGACCTTCTCGGAAAAACTGCGACTAAGTCTCCCTTTAAATATTTTGGTGAAAGGTTCGAAGATGCTAATCATCCCTTATCAGACGGCCATTCCCGTCTCACAAGACAAGAGTTAGTTGATTTCCAATCAGTAGTCTAAGTAAGCACCTCGCAGATTATATCCCTCCCCATGTGGGTGGAGCATCATACATTATTCGCCCATCCTTACGCGGGATACGAGACCTACTGCTGTCGTTGTATATAATACGACCCAAGCAGATACGGACCTGCGATCGTGGTTGCAGGCGTTGTAAGATCCTAGCCAGCTTCGGCCAGCTTACGGAACGCAACTCGCGATAATAGACCTCTCCACTGTACTAGGTAGGGTAGCAAAGCATCAGCGCGGCGTAGCAGGAGTCTATCAAATATGGAATAGTCCATTTATACCTCTTTGGTTTGTTACACTAGTAATTTTAGGTAACCGAGTTCAGAAAGATTAGTCAACTATTATTAGATCTTCCCCGCCATGATTGAAATCTGTGAGCACTAGAGGCCGGCAGTATTGCATATTAATCGAGTTTCTACTATGAATACCCAGCTAGGCCAGGCAGGCTCCGGCATTCGCGGTTATCCAGCAGCTTATTTGAGGTATGTAGGCTATAAGACAAGACGGAGGCTCCGCAGGTTTGTGGTGCCACTAACCCAATGAAATTTGGCTCTAGTTAAATTGATCGTTAGAGAAGACACGACGACCACGGTATTAACATAGGGAAATATGAGTACGTGTAGATCGTCCCGAACAATTGGCGCTAAAACTAATCTAATGCGGTGGGTGGACAGATGGAAATAGATCCCGTACTAGCATGGACTTAGAAGATAGGGCTGTGCTATGCGTATCATACCCTTCTCTCGTGGCGACAGAATATTTGACCTTGTCACTCATTCAAAACCCTCTAAGCATGAACTTGGCCATTTTGGAATATCAATAAAGCAAGCTTTTAAGGGAAACCGGACTGGACTCTCTTTTACCTCCTCACCTGATTCTAGGGCCATGAGCCAAGGCGACTTGCGGAGGATGAGGAACAGTACAAGCTTATGTGTGTGTTTACTGGTATCATCCACTTACGACAACGATTTTCACTCTTGCGGTATATCAAAGGATTTCAGTGATTCGGCAAATGTCTTCCGAAATACAAGGGGCGGCTACACTAGCTACGCATTAGATAAGCCTTTTCCCCCTTTTAGAAAATGATAGTCTCATCATGGCGACCAAGTTTATTGTCGCGGCATGTTCTGTTGGGTGCATACATACACTTTCAGTGGACCAGCACCGAACTTTTTGATAGTCCAAGGCGGTGACTTGGGTATGGCGTGACTTGGTGATGACAAAGATGTGATGGCGCCAAGACATACGCTATGTAAAGTCCCTGAGGCTCACGACGCATGCATGGTAGGTAGTCAGCGCTATACTACTTTTGTATGATAATTGATTGTAAATCTAGCAGGGAACTTAAAACTGCCTAGGTACCTAGACTACCATAATAGTACACGTACATTGGTAATTTGACTTGAGACTGGAACACCCTTCAAAATTAGTTTGATACATATTGAGGCGAGTACTTGGTAAGGATGCTGCAAATTGGCTGACCGAAGGTATCTAATCCCAGCATAAATCACAGCTCTGAGGGACTTAGTTTCTTAGTTCTTACCTAGGTAGCTATGACTTTATCGTAACTTGTGGGAATTGTTCGGCCAAAGGGGACTGACTACGTCAAAATCGCACATGTGATAATGCATAACCTTGTTCGTAGATGCCGGTGTCATATTTAGCTAGGCATCGAATGCAACCCTATGGCTAAACAGGGCTCTCTCCTCCACCATAACACTTGGCAAAGCTTAACTACTTCCCTATGAGGAATATACTGCAGTCTGCCTTTATCTTACTAAGAGTATGTCGAAAGTCGCCTAAGTCGAGCGTCGCCTGTTGCCAAATCCCACTAAACCACTCTCTAACCATAATGCAATTAAATGCAGGGATCACGCCTTAGTAACGAACGCACGCTCTCCTAACTTACCGTACATAGCTACCTCGAAGTCTCACTGTCCATATACTACTGCGAATGTACGATAGTAGCGGAGGTGCTTGAACGGATGGTTCAGCTTCGTGTAACACGTTCTTACCTGTAAATCGAGCGCGGCCAGGCGCAAGCATCGATGCGATATGCAGGCACTTATCCCAGTGTGGGCTTAGCGCGTAGGCAACCCTGCATAAATCCGCAATTAGCGATTCGCGCAAAGCATTCATATGTACAGTCAACATCGGCTAGCGGCGATACCTACCCCGTAGTCTATGTTTCAATTGTACAGTAGTATTGTATAAAAAAGATTCTAGTTTCTCATAAAAAGGTCCCTTGAAAGTTCTTCCTGATCAGGCTAGGACCGTTCAATGAGCAAACACACAAGGTTTGTCGCACTGAGGTGGGTCTATATATACCGTTAGACTGTATTCACGTCTAACAGCGTCGTTTTTGAGTGTGACAAGGTTGATGACTCATGAATTCGTATAAGTCACAGTAAGGCTAGGATTGTCTCTAAAATGGAAAGCTTTACTTTGTGAAGCGGTCCATTTAATACGCTAAAAATCAAAATGAAGCATTTCAATTTAAAGATCGCGAGACTTTATTGGCTATATTCTACCCACATAGTCTATCTGAGTGTAAATACGTTATGGTTGATGCCTCAATTAGACTCTGACCAATCAGAGCGTTGCAGAGAATTTAGACTTTAGGGGTATCTAAATAGAACTTCTCAAGCTTCACCTTCCAGTTTAGTCTGGAGTGGTTATGGTTGAAGGTAAAGCTTTCCAATAAGCTGGAAGTAGCACGAGTCATGCGCAAGTCAGAAAATAGTACAGCGTGTAGAACAAGTAATAGAGTGAATGAAGAAAAGGTCAGATAGCGAACCAAATACGAAGTGCATCAGACGCTGCTCTTGGGAGTATTGTCGTTGCGCTTTACTTAACTAGGTACGTTTCACTTAGTTGAAGTCTGTCGGCGCCTGCGATACCCTGTAAGAGGCTGAAATTAGAAGCAACCCTGCAAAAAGCGGCGCATAAGGCAATGGCCGTTTTTTGAAATTGACCGATGAGTCAAGACATGGCCTTCACAAGTTCCAAAACCTCTTGGTTCGGATTTTCCGTTGCATAATCCTGTAACGACTTCCCACTCGCGCACTTCAATTTTTTATCGGTCCTAGGATCCTCCAGCAGAAGACGCACAACTTCTAGGCTTTCCGAACGAGCCGCCTCTAACAATGGGGTCACGCCGTCATTATATGGAAGATTAACGTCAATATAGGGATGAGACAAGAGCAGTCGTATAATCTGAAGGCTGCTCGTTTGGATTGCCATGGAAAGTGGCGTCGAGCCCGTCTCGCTCTAGTTGTTCGAGTTGCGTCGTTACTAAGCTGAAATGCTGCGCCAAGGGCCGCATGACCCCCGATAGCGATCAGTTAGATTTGGGTCGACTCCGAGTTCCAATAAACATCTCACAGTGGCAGGTTCGGAATTGAAAACAGCAAAAATTAGCAGGCTTGACCGCTTGCTCGGAACGTGTATGTCTGGATCAGCCTCCCATAACACTTTCATTGCTCCTGGGTTATTCGCATGAATAGCAATATAGAAGAGCTGTTCTCCATATTCCGTCTTCAGATTCACCAGGAAGTTCTCGATTTTGAAAATCCGCCGCAGAAGTGGCAGTCCTGTTGCGTTATCATTGAAATTGAGAAGACCCATTATCGTAGCACGGCTATTATTCTTATTCTTGATGAAATGATATAGTTCATCGTTAGTTAGTTGGTCCAGCGCCCACACCAGAGAGGAAAAAGACCTAATAGATGCCAACTCGGAGAAGCGTGGAAAACAGGCACCGTATTGTATCAATAGCAATGCCATTGCATCTGAGGTCGCTAAGCTTAAGCATGTGATACCTCCCTTACCCGACCGGGGATGTACCACGAGGTTCAAGTTAGCATGTTTTCCTAATAAGTAGTGAACGCTCGTCAATGCATTAGCTTCCACAGCTCTCATTAGAACCGTGCGGCCGTCTCTGTTCATTGCATCAATGGGGGCACTTTTCCTAATCAGGGATAGATGGATGTCAAGTATTACAAGGGCTGTGTTCAGGGCTTGGAAAATGACTTTCAATTCAACAATAATCTTCAAGGTTTTGACTGGGTCCTTAAGGTCTACTCAATACGGACTAACCTGACTGGCTAGCTAGTAGTCTATATACAGCGGTCTCAAAGGTGACTAACCTTCGGGGTCGTACTAAGTGACTCAAATAAGCGAGGGCTAAATACCTTTATGTTTAATACTAATAAGATATTTTGAAAATACGAAAGTATATAAAGGTATATAGTTAAAAGTGTTTACCAAAGCCGGTATAAGAAATAGTATACAAGTGTCACCTTTGTATAATATAATCCCTCTCCTTTTTAAGGCTTGTTTTACGAACCTCGAAAAGGTTTACACTCTTTAGATAGGCATAGCTTAGTTAAAATAATAGTTGTTATTTACTAATCTCTAAGCTTACCAGGGTGCTATTAATAAAAGTCTAAGATTGCAGCCTTTATACTATTACTGTAAAAGTATTTATATAATTCCTAGGTCTAATACTTTTTTATAAGCTAATCTTCTGACTTAATTAAGTATTTAATGTGTTTTTTAGTTTTTAACGCGTTTATTACCTTGTTTATTTAATAATCTTTTAACTTTATTAGCTTTACTTTTTATAAAGCCTTAGTAAAATTAAAAGTCTTTTAAATAATAATAGCGTAAAGGGTTTAATAAATAATATATAAAAAAATTATAAATATATTATACTTTATTAATATAAGCTTAATAGTAGTAAAAAAGATTATCGATTTAATTTTAAAATGATTAAGTATTTTTTATTAAGCTTATTAATAATTACTTAGTTTAATATTTTTATATTAATATTAAT
>NPFG01000677.1:0-16419 GCA_002288965.1 Xylaria sp. MSU_SB201401
TTTTATTTTTTAATAAAAACATTTATTTATTTTTATTTAATTATTAATCTTTTATAAAATTTTAATAAAATTTAAAAACTTTAATTAATTAGTTTTATTTTAAACTATTTTATATAAGATTTAAAACTATTATAAAAAATATTAAATAATAATTAATCTTTTATATTATTTCAGTTATATATAAAAGTTTTATTAAAATCAGCTGGCAATAGTTGGGTGCTGCCTTGCAGTATATGCTAGCTACACGGCTATAGTGGCCACTTTAGCCACTACAGCCTTACTGACTAGCCACCTAACCCATTTAGCTGTAGGGTTTATTCTAGGCTTACCTATAGTGGCTATATGGTGTGTGTAGAGCTTTAGCGGAGTAAGTACAGGGCTTTATAGCGCTAAGTAAGGCCTGTCGGGGTCACTAGTGGCGCTAAGGGTCGGTACCACCGGTAGGGTTAGTTAGTAATTTCGGTGATTGCGTTAGTAGATAACCTAGTGGAGTTAGTGGGTTTTATAGAGCTTATGGGAGGTCTCCCGGAAGGTGTGTGTAGGCCCTAGGCAGCCCCTGTGGAGTTTGGTTATATCGAACCGACCTACTAACTTAAGTACTAAACAATCTACTATTTTAGGTGGCTATAGATCCTACTAACTAGGGCTTAGCTAGGTCAATCTCTTTTGTATTTAGCTAGTAACTATAGTGTAGACTTAGTGCTATTAGTACTAAATCTATTGTTTTTCTGGTTATATAGCTATTAGAATTTCCCTTTATTTAGCTACCTAATAATTAAGCAACTTAATCCCTTGACTGCTACTGCTACCTCTTGCCTTATAGCGACCTACCTGCTATAGTCTTTGCTTCTAGTATTATTGAGATCTGTTACCTTTTGCTGTAGCTAGTCTATGCCCCTTGTAGGACCTTTTGTAGTCCTGCTACTGTATATCCTATAGTGTACTACCTTTTTATAGGTTATAAGCCTAGTATTTTTATTGCCGGTGTTTCTCTAGTGCTATTTTTTAGTAAGACTAGTGGCTTTTACCCCCCTACCTACCTCTGACGCTAGGCACTTTGTGGCCTTCCTAGCACTTATCTTTTAGTACTAATTAGGGCGTTAAACTCCTAATTTAGCCCTCTTTTACCCCCTGTTTTATTAGCTAAGCATATTGCTAACGCTCTTTTTTGCCTACTATAAAATGCCCTAACTTAGACCCTAACAACCTCACTAAAGGGACTATTAAAGCCCTAATTAAAACTGCTAATACGCTTGTTAGCAACTATAGTAAGCAATTTCAGCATTTTAACAACTAGTTTACTAATGTTAATAGTAGCCTTTAAAGTCTTTAGCATACTACTTAAGACTTATAGACTGCTATAACTAACCTGATAAACACTGTTGCCACCTTTAGCATTCAACTTTTGGCTACCCTTTTTACTACTATGTCTATTATATTAGCTATAGCTAGCGCTAGCTAGTCTGCTAAGCAATTTACTAAACTAATAGCTTCCTTTACTAACCTAACTATCTTTTAGGGGCAAGTTGGGCATAAAATAGCTAAAAAGATTAATACCTTTGCTGCTAACTAATAGTTATAAAGGTAAAGCAACTATAACTTTTAGTTATAGGGCTTAAACATTTTATTTAAGGCTATCGGCCTATTTACTTTTATTAAAGACCCCTTTATATTTAGAGCCTATAGTGACCCTGACCAGGCTATAATATTACTTCTGCTATAAGATAGTTATAGGCTAATCTTATGAGGTAATATTAGCTATTATAACGATTTTATAGCGGCTTTTTAGACGCTAACTATCTTATATAAACCTAATAATAAGCTTAAAAAGGACTGCTTAATCTAAGTCTTTTATAGCCTAAAATACATTATAAGTACTGATTTTAGCACCTTTAATACTAAATTTAATGCTATAGTGGCCAAATTAGTTAAAAAGGGTGCTAAAATTAAGCTTATTGACTATTATAACAATTATCTTAGGGCCTTTAAAAAGGACTATATATCTTAGACTAATTAAATGTGTTAGACTCTTAGAACCCTTAGGGTATCTTATAATACTAATCCTAGTGCTATACCCGCTATACTTTTAGTAGAAACCCTTATAGCAGACGCCTTATAAAATAAATAGAACTACCGAAAGCCTATCTAATAGTCTAATAAGCCTTTTACCTAGGGCGCTAATTATGCTGTAAACTAGCCTTTGACACCCTCTAGGGGTAATTCTAGAAGGCGGCATAGTAGCTATAGAGGACAAAATGGCTACAAACTACCTAACAATACTACTAAAACACCTATTAATAGCGGTAATACTAGTACCTAGTCTACCTTCTAAGTCTAGTATAATTTACTCTAGTAGACTGCTAATATAATTACTATTTAGCCTGCTGAACTGCTTTCTAATTCGTTGCAATTAGTTGATAGTATAGCGGTTATACTAGCGGCTTAAGCCTTTTAGCTGTATAATACCGGCAGCACCTGCTATATCTGCAATAATCTTAGCTAGTTTAGTAGCTATAGTGCTTTTATAGGGACTATAGCTCTTGTAATTACTGCTAGAGGCTTCCTAATATCTTGCGGTTTAAGCATTATTAAGCTGAAAGTTTACTGTTTTAGTTAGAAATATAGCACCCTTACCTTAAAGAAGGTGCTATTTATTTTAGAATTTAATGTTAATATTGTTTTAGGGGCGTTATATTACCTTTTTGGGGGGTCTCTTAAGGGACTTATGCTATTTAATAGCGAAGATAAAGCCCTAGCTATACTAAACTTTTAGTAGTTAGGCTTCTATTTCTCTTTAAAAGAGATGCTTTATACTTTTAACCAGAGTGCTAATAGCTATGCTATTAAAGAGTTTAGACTATTACTTTAAGTGCTATAGAAGACTTATACCCCCCTTACTAGTTTTAATAGCAAGATAGTTATTATTATAGGGGATAAATTAATAGACTTTAAGGCTATAAATAGCGAGGCTTAGTTTAATAGCCTTTATTTAGGTAGGCTATTTTTGGATGCCTCTTTTAAAGCTGAACCTTTTAGGCTTTTAAAATTAGCGATGCTATAGTACTGTTGGCTAGGCTATATAGGCTTACCCCTTTTGAAGAAGACTATTAAAATTACTACCGGACTTTTTAAGCTTGACTCGATTAGTGACTGAGACTTTTTCTATATTAAATGTGCTATAAGTAAGGCTATTAGACAAATAGTTACCCCTCTGGTGGTTGACCTAGCGGTTGCTTTAGTAGTTATAATAGGTAATTTAGTGACTATTAAGCCCTCACCTTACTTTTGAACGCTTTACTTACTAATCCTAATAGACTAGAAGACTTGCTATAGATAGGTTTACCTATTAAAGAATAAGTTAGCATCTATTATATACTCTGCTATAAAAGGGTGTTTTAAGGGGTTTAACAACTGCTATAACTATTATCTAGCGCACTTTTACTTTGACTTTAGCACTAAAGTTGATAACAGCTTTATAGGGGACTAGTTAGGTGCTAAAGGTATTGGTTTTAGTACCTTTAGCCCCTATATATATAAATAGAATGGCCTAGTAGAATGCTTTATTAGGGTAATCTTTGACCGCCTATGGACTACCCTATAGGCCTTTGGCCTACTGCTATACCTTTGGTATTACGCTGTAGCACTTATAGTAGACTTAGTAAACCGTATAGCGGTTATTAATAGGGACCTAACCCCTTATTAGCTACTATGGGATAAGCTAGAACCTGTTATAGTATTTTATATATCTTTGCTAAAATGCTATAAGGTTATAGGCTCTAGGTGTTTAGTTATTATACTGTATAAACAAAGGGTTAAGGCCTATAAGTTAGTAGAAAGGGCTGAACTAGGACGTATTATAGTAATTTTAAGCGCTAAGACCTATCTGGTTTATATATTTAAAAGGTATGCTATTTAGCAGACGGCTATTATAAAGCTTTTAGAATTAGCTATTTTAGCCTTTTAGCTACCTATTTTTAGCGACCCTACTACTGCTAGCACTATTAACTTACCCCCTAAGTTGTCCCCTAAGACTGCTAAAGATTATAGCGGCTTAAAAGGCGTTTTAGACTGCCTAAAGGACTTAGATAATAAGGAGTTAACTGCTGACAACCTGTTCTAATGTTATATACCTCCTAGTACTACCCCTAGTGTAAGCGTTAGTGATCCCCCTATAAAAGCTACTATAGAAGGCAACTTAACTACTATTTTAAAAGGTTTATAAAGGATAAGTGCTAATCAAACCACTGATTAGACTGCTGTTTAGTCTATTGAATAGATTGCTAGACTTTTTATAATAGTAGAACTACCCCCTATAGCACTTATTAAAAGAGAAAAATATAGTATAGTAGATAAAGGGATCGAGCTTTTGCTTAACTTTATAAATATTAACTTAACTGCTGTAAATATAGTGGTATAAGGTATTGTTTATGCTATTATAGCGGCTTTAGAAAAGCTTAGAAGGCTAACTTTAGCGCTAAAGACCCCTAACTAAGAGAACTGGCTAGTAGCTATTAGGGCTAAACTTAAACAGCTATTATAGTTAGAGGCACTGTGGTTTATTAAGGCTTTAAGCCTAAATAAATGTGCTATTAGTAATAGATGGGTGCTAAAATGCAAGTTAGACGCTTTAGGGCAGATTGCTAAGTTTAAGGCTAGGTTAGTAGTTAAGGGCTTTAAATAAACCTTTGGTACTAACTTTTTAAAGACCTTTGCTACTATAACTATACCTTTAACCTGGCGTTTACTGGTAGCTTTAACTGCTATTAACAACTGGGAGGCAGAGTTAGTAGATTTTATAAGGGCTTTTTTTAATAGAGACCTCTTTAAAATAATTTATAGTAGGCTACCGGAAGGCCTTATAGCGCTATTAGCTAACCTAAAACTATTACAGCTAGCTACTAAAAACGGCTATAAGCCTGGAACTCAGCAGGTCCTACTATTATTAAAGGCCTTATACAGCCTAAAGCAAGCCTTAAGACAGTGGTAAAAAAAGCTTACTAAACTACTAAATAGTTTAGGGTTTAGGCCCTTAGTTAGTAACTCTTTAGTATATTATAATAGGCTTATAGGGTACTTTATAATAGCTTATGTTAATAACTGCTTAATTTTAAGACCTAGTAAGGCTTATATTAAGTAACTAAAGTAGGAAATTAATAGCGTATACTTTATAGAGGACTGAGGCCCTGCCTAGTAGTTTTTAAATGCTAAAATATAGTAGGATAGAGCTAACTGTAGGCTTTATTTTAATTAGCCACAGTATATTAAGCAAGCGCTAATTAAGCTAAATTTAGAAGACATTAAGTCTATTAAAGTATTGCTATAGCCTAGTGTTATAAGGGCTAAAGACGCTAGAACTCCCCTAAGTCTAGTAGATAAGTACTATTATTTAGTGGTTGTAGGCACTGCTAACTACCTGATGTGGATAACTAGACCTAAT
This sequence comes from Xylaria sp. MSU_SB201401, assembly GCA_002288965.1. Lineage (NCBI taxonomy): Eukaryota > Fungi > Ascomycota > Sordariomycetes > Xylariales > Xylariaceae > Xylaria > Xylaria sp. MSU_SB201401. Next base: position 5,438 of record NPFG01000677.1, read on the forward strand.
ATAGCCTTTAGCTGTTAGTGGCTAGCCACTTATATGCAAGCCTCTTATAAACTACACCTTTCTGCTGCTATAGGACTATTTAAGTACCTAAAAGGTACTGCTAACCTTGCTATTTGCTATTCTGCTATAGGGGATTAATAGCCCTTATGTAATATATTAAATAACTCTTTAAGTTGCCTGCCTATAGTGTATAGCAATAGCAACTTTGCTAAGTGCTTTAAAACTGCTAAGTCTACTTAGGGCTATACTACTATAGTGGCTAATGCCGCTATAAGTTAGAAGGCTAAGAGGGCTACTATAGTGGTACTTTTTACCCTGGAAGCTAAATATATAGCACTAATTAAAGCTGTTAAAAAGGCTTAATGGCTATAAGGTCTTTATATTAAAATTTAGCAGCCTATTCTAGGGGCTATAGCACTATATAGTAATAATACTAGTATTATAGCGACTGCTAAAGACCTTAAATACTATTAGTATATAAAGCATACCCTAGTAAAGTTCATATATGCTAAAAAAGCCTAATGTGCTAAAGATATTAATATATGCTATATCTTTACTAAAGATATAGCTGCTAATGGCTTAACTAAGCCCTTAGAGTCTACTAAACAGCTGAAGTTTTAGCAGATACTAGAGCTTATTAGGCAGCACCCTTATTGAGAAAGCGTGTTAAAATTAGCTGGCAATAGTCGGGTGCTGCCCTGCAGCATACGCTAGCTATACGGCTATAGTGGCCACTTCAGCCACTATAGCCTCACTAACTAGCCATTTAACCCATTTAGCTATAAGGTCTATTTTAGGCTTACCTACAGCGGCCATATAGTGTGTATAGAGCCTTAGCGGAGTAAGTACAGGGCTTTATAGCGCTAAGCAAGGCCTGTCGGGGTTACTAGTGGCACTAAGGGTCGGCACCACCGGTAGGGTTAGTTAGTAATTTCGGTGATTGCGTTAGTAGATAACCTAGTAGAGTTAGTGGGTCTTATAGAGCCTATAGGAGGTCTCCCGGAAGGTGTGTGTGGGCCCTAGGCAGCCCCTATAGGGTTTGGTTATACTGAACCGATCTATTAACCTAAGCACTAAACAATCCACTATTTCAAGTGGCTATAGATCCTACTAACTAGGGCCTAGCCAGGTCAATCTCTTCTATATTTAGCTAGTAACTATAGTATAGACTTAGTATTATTAGCACTAAATCTACTGTCTCTCTGGCTATATAGCCACTAGAATTTCCCTTTATTTAGCTACCTAATAATTAAGCAACTTAATCCCTTGACTGCTACTGCTACCCTTTGCCTTATAGCGACCTACCTGCTATAGTCTTTGCTTCTAGTACTATTGAGATCCGTTACCTTCCGCTGTAGCTAGTCTGTGCCCCCTGTAGGACCTTCTATAGCCCTGCTACCGTATGCCCTACAGTGCACTACCTTTTTACAAGTTTAATAATATTAAGTCTTATAACTAATATATCTTTTATATAACTAGGCCACTTAATTAAATAAGCTATTTTAAACCTTATATAAAATTTATATATTAAACATTAATAATTTTACTATTTTATAATTATAAATATATAATTTAAAAATTTAAGCTATTAATTAAAAAAGCTATATAAAAGTATTTTTGTTTATTTTACTACTATTTTCTTTCCTAGTGAAATAAAAACCACGCTAAATTTAAAGTTATTAAAGTTTTATATATAGATTTTATATAAAGTTTCAGGGTGGCCCGGTTATGTTAGAGATGCGTTAGCTATAAATAAAATAGTAGTAAAATTATAAAAAAATATATTTAGATTCCTTATTAAATTAATAGCTTAAATATTTAAGTTATATGTTAATAACTATAATACTAGTAAAGTTATTAAGATTTATAAATTTAAATTTAATTATAGGAAACCAGGTGGGCTAGGTCAATTAGGTGGCCAGGTCGAGTGGGAGATGTGTTAAAATCTATTATATAACCTATTTAATAACCTTTTTAATAAAAATTAGAAAAATAAATAGAAAACACTATTAAATTTAAAATTAAATAATAAAATTTAATTATATAAACTTTATTATTAAACTATTTTTAATTAGCTTATTAAAGTTATATAAGACTTTATATATTCTTTTATATATTAGAAATTAATACTTCTTAGTATATAAATAACGTTATAAATATTATAAATATAAGAAAATAATCTATACTATTAGAATCTTAATTAAAAGATAAATTTAAAAGTATTTTTATTTATTTTATTGCTATTTTATTAAGCGAGTGATTATTTTAATAGTTATTTTAGTGTATAAATTAATAACTTACTTAATAAAATAATTATAAAGTTATAAACAGTACCGTTAAATTCCTTTATAAATAATGAATAATAGTATTAATTATTTTATTATAATTATAATATTCGTAAAGTTATTTAAAAGTCACGTGAGAATATATAGGGGTAATTTATATAGGTGTTAAAGGCGGCCAAATCAATTAAGTATTATAATTAAATAAAATAATGTTAAATTAATTTTTAAATATTTTTAAAGTTTAAATAATAAAAGTAGAAAAGAGGTAAAAGCTTTTAATATTAGTTAAAGTAATTACTAATATTTATATATATTTAGTTAACGCATCTCTCACTTAAATTAGCCACTTTTCTTAGCGGTACCTTTTAATAGGAAATTCGCTTATAGGGTATTTACCCTTTACTTTTAATAACTTTACCAGTCTTCTAGCTGTAAATTAATAATTAATATATTTAAATTCTCTACTTTATAATAAATTTAATAGTTATTTTTATAATTTTATTATTATTTTATTTATAGAGATATTAAAAACTATGTTAAAATAATCTTTATAAAACTTATTTTAAAAGATGTATAGGCTAAAAATTTTTTTAAAAATAAACAAAAATCAGATTCGAAAAGTTTATTAAATAAAGAATCTAAATATATTAATTATTAGTTTATATAAGTTATATTGGCAGAGTTATTTACAAGTAGGTAGAAGTACCCTTATAAGCTATTTCCTATTACAGAGTACTGCCAAAAAAAGTGGCCAATCCAAGTGGGAAATGCGTTAAGCAAACCGGGCTTATAACTTTTACAGTGCGGTAAGCCTATGGCCTATCCGCTTATATAAGAAATTATACACTAATAGTATTAAAAGCTCTATTTTTATATTAAGTATAAGGGAACTTGCAAAGCTAGTTTCTATATATATAATAATTACTGGACTTAGGTTGAGCCGCCGGAGCGGCTCCACCTAAGTGCGATATAATCTATTATCTAAAGAGTAACCCTTTCTATTTATATCGATACTCTATCAGTCCGCCTGGATGTGGACGAGACTATTAGAGTATAAAGATAACTAAATCAGAATGGACAACTTAGAAATCGTGTGTCCCTCTCCTATTCGGGCATGAAACACTCAAGGAGGAACAATCTGATTTTAATTTCAGATGCATCACACAAACACGTGTCGGCTGCTTCAAGCGTCAAGACTTTGGGTTACAGCTCCCACCACATGGCCGGGCTGCAAGCTGTCAAGCTGCTTCAGGTGCAGGTGCTGCTTTTCGAAAGTGGTGGAGGCACGTGAAGGTAACAGATTGTCAAGGCCGGGCCACAGGTAGGGTTTGATATGACGCAGTCGGTGTGCGGAGATTTTTCAGACCTTTCTATAGATATTTAGCTCTATACACGATCCTTTCTTTGTCTCATAAAGCCCTGCAACACATATGAAAGTGTGTTGGGGTCGTGGGACTGGAACTCATGGGTAGTTGGTACAATTGATGCCGCATACAATCAGAGGATATAATGTACTCATCTTCCTATCTATCAACACCGCTTGTACTTTTCGGCACCGGGTGGCTGTTGGGAGGTATTATAAGGGTGCTATAGTATGGACATGAAACGCTGTGCCACCTTGGCCGCACGTACAGTGTTGAACTTGTAAATGAACTGTCGTCATGCGCCCTACATATACAGACGCGCGAATATGAAGAGATACGGAGATCATGTTCGTATATTTATAAAGGAGTGGTCTTTCTCCTCTTGCTTTATAAATTGACGGACGATCTTTTCGTTTAAGAAGAGTGAGAGTGATGCCCGATCCAATACAAAATCATTCCCGTGATTAATTGTGTATGTACCTCCTAAAACCTCAGGGTCACTGTAATACTATATTTCTTACAATAGAAACGCCGACTTTGCTTTCTAAATGAAGTTAATGTTAATAATTGAAAGAAGTCTAAATACACTCATTACCTTGTACTGTAGAACATTTTTTATTTCACGAGGCTTCAGGAAAGCCTTCATGCCTCAGCTCCGGCTGTAGTGTGTCAATTTTATCATAGCCACGCTGCCCTTCTCTACCCCTTGAGTAGCTTTATGACAGGCTCCGCTAGCTTTGCAATAGAAGACTCTACCAGTCACCCACCCCGTTTCTGCTAAACTGAGGGTGTCTATGCATCTCGACTTACAAATACTTGTCCCCCTAATCTCACATAAATATGCTGAGTCAGTTCCCGTACTAGCAGCGCCACCAATGGGCACAATTCTCAACAGCCTTTGGATTCCTTAGCTTCAGGGGCCATACGTTGAGGCCACCTGGCTGGCCGCCATTGATACTTTACCTCATTGGCACCTATGTTTCCCAAGCTCACATACAGATCCAGAGTTACCATTGGTGCCGGCGACGGTAGCTGCGCTGCAAAAATCTCACAAGTTCAGCCGTCTTTGAAGTTTCTTGGCATTCGTGGGGGCATGTGCTCCGAGCCGACCCAACCTCCGAAATGAAAGTTGATAACTGTATCATGGACTGTCGCTCAGCCTATGGGCTTACAACGCTGGCTATCGGAGGCTTATCAAGTAAAGCGAACTCGATATCTGACGTGGTTACTTGCCTGCATGCCAGGAATTAATAGGAAGGAGCAACTACCCCTGGTCGCTCACGTGAGCCAATGATAGTGTACTAAGTCATAATTAGCACTGGAAGTAAGTGTTAAAGATTGCGCAACCCTGCAGAAAAGTGAATTTTTGACCCTGGAAGAGGCGTATCTTGTGTATCCACACCAAAAAAACGGCGGTGGCCATCTCATACTTCGCCAGTTTTCAAACCTCGACACTAGTCAAAGTGCGGCAGGTTAGACGTACTGTACGGGAATGGAGTTTTATGGTGCCTCGGGGAAATGATTTTGAGTGTAGGGCTCGCTGATGCTCTGGTACAGTATATCATGTTACACTGCCTACTGCTAAGATAAGTGACATGGTACAAGCCGTATATTAATCCCCTGTTAACGATGTAATTATAAGGTTTGAGATTCCGGTTTCAACATCAAAAGTCTAGAACCACAGTAGCATGCAACTCAATCTTGAAGCAGTGAGCCTGTCGTTTACTTAATATATGTAGTATGAGGGTCGCATTTCTTACACCACCCATACATGCTACACTGCATCGTCAGTTGCCGTAATTGCCCAACGAATCATGGCGGTCTGATCCTACGGAGTACATGAAATTGCCGGATGCCACCTCGCACCATATGTCTTGGTTTGGATTGAAAAGCGATCACCATCGACAATTGTGTGGTAATACTTGGGCACGGAGAGCGGTCCGTCCACGGTAGTTCCCATACGCACTTCTATTGGCCTAGTATTGGCCATCAGTTGTGTACGCACTCGGTGTTTGGTATATTTAACTTCATTGAGTGGGATATAAATAAGAAAGCATTATATTGTTGTTTACTGGACCAAATGGACTAGGGGGATGTGGTGGAATGACTGTAGGCAGTTGTGAGCCAAGTAAGGAAGTACATGTTGCTCAAATGAAACAAACTAAAAAACTCAACTCCGCGTCTAGGTGTTAAGGAAAAAACAATAACACAATATAATGGGAATGCCTTTACTATACTGATGAAAATGTGCTATCTCAACTGGAGTTTATTGGTAATTCATATGTCCTGGCCTCGGAAGATACCTCTGAATCGGCAGGGAGTTGTGCTGGGGTAGCAGGTGCGAAACTGGGACTCTTGTATTGATATGACTGTGCATATGAAGGCGAGAAACCATTATCCGTCATTACGGTGCTGGGCGGATGAGGATGCGGATGCGAGTTGAGGTTCTGCTGCTGCTTTACTGCGTTGTGGGTTTTGTGTACCCTCCAAAACAAATACGCCAATAAAGCTGCAAGCAAAACTCCGCCGGATATGCCAACCCCAATGCCAATTTGTGCACCTTTGCTGAGTCCGGAGCCGTTGGTAGAAGGATCTGACACTGGGCTTGACGAAGTCGTGGGGGTAGTTGATGTAGTGGTCGATAAAACCACGGTAGTTGTTGGTGAGATCGTTGAGGTTGATATAGTCGGCGAGACTGATGAAGTTGTAGCTGAAGCGCCAGAAAGAGGTTTAAACTCGGTTGCAGCTGAGTTCCATGCGGCAATGACCGACGTGGGCCACGGTAAGACTTCAAAACGAGCATCTCCTGTGTCACAGCAGTTTGCAACGTGGTCGCAGCAATATGAAACGTGATCCTTCGTGACATTATTGCAAGATATCAAATCTTCGCCTCCAGTGTCGAAGCCTATGCAATCGTAGACCATATTAACAATCGTAGCGAGCGCACATTACTCGGAAGGAGTTTGGTTTAAAGGACGTTGGTGAATTAGACTAATTAGACTCACTTTTACAGTATGGCGGACAGGCAGGGTCGTTCCAGGACTGGTCTGTGCATGAACCACGAACAACCCTTCCTACGCCGTCTTGACAAAGAAGGTTGTTAAGGCAAAAGCTATTAGACGAGGAACTGCAGCAAAAACTAGCATCAGCGTCAGGATTGCAAGGAGAGTCGTTATCCGCTTCTGAACCGTCGGGAAAATAACAGCGTAAAGCTGCATCGACCAGTTGGAAATATACCGTCCACTGATAAACGACAATAAACCAAAAGAGAGCCGGAGGCGCCATGGTGTTGTTCTTTGGAAGGAAAGTTTTAAAGAAACAGAGACGAGAGACATCGTCCAAATATCTAATGCTAAGTACCATCTAATGCTTGACAAATATATGAGAGGAACTGTAGCTAGCCTTCTGGGGTCATCATTGGGTAGGCTTGCTGCATAAAGCAGCCTCCTAACACCTAAGAGATTGAATCCTATCTAGTCAGACACACAGTATACAATAGGGGATCATAGCCAATTAGAATAGAGTAGTACAAAGCAAACAACAGGCTCACTCTTATTTCTTGGCATTGCAGCTGATGCGGCAGGCTGAGCGCCAAACAAACAAACAAAAGGACCCGATCTTTATCTTCATAGGATCAGGCAAGTTGGGGGCCGGGGTATGCATAGGCTCCTAACATCCTATCTTCCGCACTGCCCCGAGGTTGATTTTGAGGTTCATTCAGCGACTAGTTCCTTTTCTTCCCTCGCAAGATCTATTTCACTTTTCCACTTGTTGTCGACCATACAAGCATTGCAGATGATTCGAAAACAACTTTATATAGTTGGCGGTGCGATCGCAGCGGCCGTTGTTCTCTGCCTGACATATTCATATAACACCCGCGGTCTGTCTTTCAGCCATGGTGAGCTTGTTATGCGACTTGCCTCTAATCAAATTACTGACTTAATGATTCCAGACATACTTGATTTCTCTTCTCCTTCGACCAACTCTCTCCCCTTGAGCCAGCAGCCCTTTCCAATGAAGGTCTGGCAGAGCTGGAAAGATGACTCCGAAGATCCAACCGAGCGAACAATCGGGTTTCCCCATAGATGGCGCACGGTAAATCCTCAGCACCGTTATGAGCGGATTACAGACGATAATTGTAACGCCTACGTCGAAGATCGCTTCCCTGCCAATATATCCGAAGTCTTTACCAGCTTAACCGACCCGATCCTTAAAGCCGATTTATTGCGATACCTAGTAATAATGTTCGAGGGAGGCGTTTGGGCAGACATAGATGTCTTACCTCACCAGCCAATATCATCATGGGTACCTGAGATATACCAGAATGATGTCAACCTAGTTATAGGTGTGGAAAATGATAAGCATAAAAGGCCTATATGGCCCGGGTCTCCCTATTCGATACAGCTAGCCCAGTACACATTACTAGCGAAGCCAAATCACCCTGCCATTGTTACCCTCGTAAATCGTGTAGCCAGAAATCTGATTTATCTTTTTGAGGGTAAACAATCTTCTGGTCGAATTACCTTTGAGGAAGTCATGTCAACAACTGGGCCATTTGCATTTACCGAGGTTATGATGGACTACTTTACAGAGGTGACGGGAACAGAGCATACCGGCGATGAGCTCGATAGTATGACAGAGCCTAAACTGATTGGTGATGTTCTGGTCTTGCCAATCGATAGTTTCGGCTGGTTACCCCAGAACCACCGACTTGAAGCTGGTCATCCATCAATCCTAGTTGAGCATTTGTTTATAGGTTCTTGGAGGGCAGGACATCCAGGCTAACGGAATGATCGCTTTGTGTTTATATGTTTTGTGCCTGATAGAGAAGGGACTGGTTCGATTATAGATATTGCTACGACAAATATACCCATGGTATATCATTTCATATTCAGCGAGATAGAGCACCTTGATTCACAATCACTTGGGCACAATGATGTGTCATATAGCATAATGTCTTGCCACTATACCTATACCTCACCTAGGACAAGGAAACAAGTATACAACAAACACTATCTGGGCCTCCGGGTCGTTTAAACATCTTGCCCTACAACAAGAATCTATACACATTCGCATCGTTATCTGTTCTGCTTATTCTTTTAACACTATCTCTACTGAGTCCGCGCGTTTGGGCGGTCCAGTTGCATTTCTCTATGAGTCAGCCATATCACTCCTCCTAGTACTAGCATAGCCAAGTGCACATACTTCACGAGATGCGATACAAAATTGCCATAAATCTAAGTAAGTCTTGCTCAAGGTGATGAGAGATGCATTTGCTCTCCTATAAGGCTGGAGAACGCGCTGCTTTGAGATCGGATGATGCTCTGGACGAAGGTGGTGATGCATCTACTCTAGGTACGTGAGGGAAACGGGTGTTGGCGCCTCTTTGTATAGGTAAGATAGTGAGGTAGTACAGTTGTTAGGTAGCAATCTGAAAAGAAAAGTAGTATGCTCTTAATCTCAAGATATTTCCTATTATTGCACATAAAATCATATGTAACGCATACATGCGCTTAGGCCAAGTGGTTCAGTGTGTAATCGTGCTTGATAGAGTCGCACACCCATGCTCGGGCCTCCTCATGAACCAGCCAAGTGAGCAAGAATGGCCTAATCGCCCACGTCCGCCACGGCGTCGCTACTTCTCTATTTATGATTGACGCATGTTCAGCCACCGGACCTGGACCTAAATACACTGTATCATGAGCGCTTAGAGAGGGAATATTGTGTAAGTACCTAGAAAAAGCCGCGCTCTTCGGGGAGATGTTAATTGGGTTTCTCGCCCAAGCACAATGCCAAGGAGCTAGCTGCCCAAGCGATGTCGCTATGCGCCGAATTCGGTAAATTGCAAGTGATATGTGCGCACCGGCGTTGTCCTAATTTTGCGTCAATTGACAACACCTTTGATCAAGGCTGATGGTATAGCACTTTGACAGCAACAGTTAGACTCGGCGCTTGAGGTTGGAGTGTTTTGCTTGTGAGGCTGGTCATAAGCATCATCGAGCCAAGGGATCTTTGATTGTGGCTTGCTAAGTCCGTTTGTAAGCGCTAGTATGCACTTCAAGCTTATTGTAATAACGTTAAGGTAGGTACCTACCCAGTTAGGTGACTTGTGCCTCTCAAGGCAGTTGCTGCAGGGGTTCGCCCGATCGATTGATAAGAGGCATTTTGAAAGCCTCATTATTAACGCATCTAATATAGAAACCCCCGAGGCTTAGTATAAGTCTAAGACAAGGTTTGGTGAGATGATTGTCGTGGCATACGGGTAATTATAAAGCCTCCGGCTATCATTCCACTACCGTGGCAATGAGAATAGCTTCACTATTCAAAGAACTTTGTTCTTGTAGCACTCTGTTACGGTGGCCTTCCAGGCCTACCTTCACTACATTAGAAGGTGAATGCCCTGGTGAGAGGGCATTAAGTTCCACTATCGTTCCACGCCCCGGTACTCCCACACTAACGCCCTCCGGTTGTAATCATGACCTTCGCCGTCGCTATGGTATGAGCATAGACCTTTGCTTTGCGACGGTATGCACTACGCATCACTTTGTTCTTTGTCTTTGTTCCATTGCGCTTCGCTTCGTTACATTAGTCGATCCCTCCCTAGATCATTCCATTCTCTTGAACATGACCTTCGTTACACTATGGTATATGTTACGCTTGTGCTTCGCCTTCGCGTCGTGAACTCCTTAATTGATCGGAGATCAAGTCATTACGCACCCTTTGGGGCTTTATTTACTTACGCGCTTCGCTTGTGGAGGCCTGGCCTCAATTAGGCTTTGCCCTAGACGTCCTTAAGACGCTCCGCTTATAGTCGAGTCCCTCCAATAGGCCTCTGGCCCAACTCAAGTCAAGGTTACTCTCAAACATGACCAACTTTATACAAAAGTTGTTGTTGCTACATAAATCCGAGATTTACTCCGTCTCGGTACTTCGTGCCTTATACAACACACTATATGTAATCGGTCGCTTAACAGTACAGATACGTGAAGGGATGTCACGTCCTCTTTCTATAATTTGTTCAAATGCTGGACCACTGGACCAATAGTCCGTTGAGAATGCGTTAATATCAGCGTTAGCAAAAATACTATTAGTATAAGGACTAATATAATAATACTAAGCTTAGTATATATTAATTAGTATTTAATATTTACTAATAGTATTTTAGTAATACTAATACTAATAAATATAATAAACTTATTTTAAAAATTAAATTTAATTATAATTAAATATAACTTTTAAAATATTAAATAATATAATTAATAAATAATTATATAATGCTATTTCCCACTCGACCGGACCACCCAATTAAATGGGCCACCCTGAAACCTTATAT
>NPFG01000678.1:0-16418 GCA_002288965.1 Xylaria sp. MSU_SB201401
ATTTAAAGCTTAATAAATTATTTAATAATATATTAAGTTTTAAAAGATGTTATATTAAGCTTATTAATCTAAAGGCTAAAACTATAAAAAATATAGACAAAAGAAAATAAGACTAAATATTATTAAAATAAACTAAAATATAAATTTATCTTTAAATAACTAGTTAGTTTTATTTATAATTACTTATATAATAAAAATAAAAAAATAAACAAATAATATATATAAATATATAACTTTTATATTTATCTAAAATTAAAAATATAGCTTTAAAATCGTTTTTATTATAAAGCTAGTAGACTTAAGGTATAAAGACTTATTTAAGCTAGTATTTAGCTACTTTATTATCTATTTAGCCTTTAAAATATAAATCTAGTTCTAATTAGTAATAGCTTTAAACTCCTTAATAAACTATTAAGCTTAAAGGTCTTTTTTTAAAAAATAATACCTAAATTAAAAGCTATACTAGTAGCTAAAATAGTTTTAATAAAAAAAGTCTAGCTATAGCTCTAAAAGCTTTTTAAAATAGCTTTCTTATTAATAAAAAAACTAAAGACTAAAAAATTAAAGCCTAGCTTTTTATTAGCTAAATATACAATTAGAGCTTAATCTAAACTATATTATATACTAAAGCTAGCTATAATACCGCCTTTATCAATATTAAAAGTTAACTCTAGCTTTACCTACCCAAAATTCTTATATATATTAAAATACTAGTTAACTACCTTAGCTATAAAGCTATTAAAATACGTAGCCTTTTATCTTTTACCAATTTTAATATAAATTAAAAAATTGCGCTTTTAAAACCTACTTATCTAATACTTTCCAAAGTCGCCGCTATAACCATATTATTTTACAAATATAAATATAATAATCCTAACTACAAAATATAAAAAAGCAATACCAAAAGCTTTTTAATATAAAATCTACTACAAAATTATATCTTCCTATTTTTTAAATAATATCTATTAAAGATATATTATCTTAACACGCAAAGGTCTACTAAAAAGTCTATACAAAAAAGTAGCCTTAAAAACACCGCTTTACTTAAAAATATACCATTATCAGTCACATTAAATACAGCATTAATTAACAATTCTTTAATATAAGGCAGCATTATAATAGCTTTACTTTTAGTCAAAATAGGTAGTATTAAAATTAATATATTAAACAAAATAAAATACTAAAATTAAAGGGTTTTTAGTAGATTATTTAGTAGTATAAGCCCTAATTAAGCTAAAAATAACCTAATTAGCTATATATTATCTATATAAGCCTAACCGCCAAAAAAAGCGCTATTTAGCAGCATTATCTACAAAAAAAAAGCTTTATTAATAATTATATTAGCTATAAATAAAATAGGTATATAATTGGTAGTATTACTAGATTTAGCAGTTACGCTAAGGGGTATATTGCGCTAAGGGGTCATAGATGGTATTTCTAAATATCTCGCTGTCACTCTGCGGTGAACATATTAGTGTCAAGCTCTCTTAATATACAACTAATAATACTGCACAAGATCAACAAATACGTGTCAACATCCCGCGAGGGCTATATATACTATTAAAATTAAAGCTAGGAAACTACTAGTTTCATTCCGAATAAGATGATATCAGTTATGCTTAAATAATCAATATGTCACCTTACATTTTCTTTTTGATGCCTTTACTTTAGTTATAAGTCATAGTCTTCGATATCTAGAAGGTTAGTACGTATTATTACATTAGTTTATTAGGCCATTGCACTCTGTCATTGAAAAGTTGAATTATAGATATACCTTTGCGTTATTGTTCCGTTTGGTTACTAGATGACCGAGGATGAATAAGGCAGCTATACCGCGACTGGCCGGGATCATACATTATTATTATAGTCTGAAGATGACAATATAGCTTAGAGAAGAATCTGTAAGATTAGTTCTTCTATTGCACTTTGAGTTATCAGAGACTGACTAGAATCGTGAAAGATCGTATGAGATTAGAATGGTTGATCGTGAATATGCCGCGATGATTAGCTTTGATTATACGGCGTTGCATAGGCGCGCTAGTCTCCGAGTTAAGAAAACAGCCGAATAGAGCGTGTGAGTTTAGCTCTGGCGGTTTCACTGCTTCACCATTTCCGAGAGTCGACATATCAGTTGAATAACCTGTTTTAGACATGGTAGGGATATAAACACATACGGCTTATATAGTCACATACCTATTGTGACTTGGCTGACATGGGTTTTGCCGAATGGTCGTCACCGCCGGAGACGGACGGTCCCGGATGAGCGAGCAGTAGAGGCAATCATCCGCACATAAACGTATCCTTCGACTGGTTCATAGATGACCATAATACTTCAGCAAAAGACTGGTAATAACTGTTCGGATCCTTACATTACCACTATTTTCCATAAGTCCTCGGTGAGACGGTCCCATCAATTGAAATTGAAAGGTCGGACGAGAAAAGCAGGTCAAACTCGCACAGCAAAAGCCTTGAACGGGTTTTGACGAGTTGGGGCCACCCATCCTCAACCGTGACGATACAGGTTAGGCCCGAACGGGAGCGAATCATCACGGGAGATCCCGGGCGATCCTCTTGCGGGTAGCTAAGATAGCCAACAGAGAGAAGAAAACATCGATAGGATATCTAGGAAATTAGTGCTGTTCACACAACTAGGAGGCTCGGGCTATATAGCCATCTACCTAGAGCCATGGAATCAGATAGGCAAGACAGTCCTATTTTAGTCTACACATTTAATGACTTAAGAAATCCATTTGTATAGCTTTGGGGGGGAGCATAGCTAGAGTGAGTATCAGTTCCTCGAAGCGAGAGAGACGGGGCTTGACTTGACTACGCCTCCTCTAGGGTCTTCAATGTCAGCCTAACTACTTCCCCTATTTTGAATCAACCCTGCGTATTATGTACGTAGTTCTGGGCTGGTTAAACATTTCGTTCATATAACATTGGCGATAACGCTCCTGGCTGGTTGTCCTTGGACCGAGCTAACATAGAAGACCTCAAAATACGGATATATGAATATAGTAGACGGCGTGTCGCCGTTACCATACAAATGGCTGCGCGGTCAAGGAACAATGAATGGTAGGTAAGTTGAGTATAAAGTGTAATATACAGAGATTTACATATTTCCCTCTTCCCACATTTACAAACATCCTTCTCATATAGAAGGAAAGGCTGGGATGACAATTGTCTACCAAATTATCCCCCCTTTCACGCCTTCATTTTTCCAAATGTTTCTGTCCATGTTTATATGGTATCATGCCTTGCCGTACCTGATTCTATCTTGTTCTAAAATACCTAAACCATCCTCCTTCCCGACCAGGAAAGAGATAAAATGCGCAAACGAACCCGACGCAGAAAATGGCAGTAAGAAGAAAATCGGCTTGGGTCACCTTGTTCTCTCCTCTATCGCAACACAAGCAGCGCCTGCAAAAATAATGACAAGATTACAGAGGGTGAATAACCACCTCACTTCTACCTCGGCCGCTTCTCACTTTCCTTCTCTTCTTCCTCGATTTCTTCCTCGTCACTGACATCAAACTCTTCATCGGCCGTCTCTGACTCTTCATGCGGTGGCCGATAAGGTGAGGCTGGGGGATGTGGATTCTCACCACCTGTCATCTGCCACTCCATCAGCTTGCTAAAAGCGCTATCCTTGTCAGCGCTGAGCTGAGTATAGGAGCCAGTTTCGGCAACCGAGCCTTCGTTGTTGAGAACAATGATGATGTCGGACCTCTTGATCGTTGACAGACGGTGGGCGATCGAGATGGTGGTCATGTTGCCACCCATGAGTCGAGCGAGGGCAGCATTCACTGCCACCTCGGACTCGGCATCAAGGGCAGACGTGGCCTCATCGAGAATGAGAATGTCGGGGTTCTTGAGGAGAGCACGGGCAATGGCAATGCGCTGCTTCTGGCCTCCGGAAAGTTGCGTGCCTCGAGAACCGACTTCCGTGTCTAGACCTTTCTGAAGCTTGCTGATAAATGTACAATTAGCTCGCGAAGCGGCCTGGACGATGGCAGTGCGGCCCGCCCGCGGGTTGCTATATGCGATATTCTCCGCTATCGTACCAGAGAACAGAACTGGCTCCTGAGCGACCACGCCGATACACCGACGAAGTGACTTTGCATTCATCTTAGCGATATCTACTCCATTGATACGAATCGTGCCGCTGTTGACCTCGTAGAAGCGTAGCAGGAGCGAGGTCACAGTACTCTTCCCGCCTCCTGACGGACCGACGATACATACGTTGCTACCACCAGGGATTGAGAAGCTCATATTTTTGAAGATCTGGTTGTCGGGGCGTGTAGGATAAGCAAATGACACATCTGAGAACTCGATGAGACCCTTGGCTGATTGGACACGGACGCCGAGTGTTGGGGAGATTGCTGGTTTACGATCCTCTAGCTCGAACAGACGTGTCGCAGCTCCAACGCCTTTCATGAGCTCTGAAAGGAAACTAGTAACTCCTATAACACTGGTGCCCGCATATACAGCGTACATCATAAAAGTTGTCAAGTCGCCTAGTGTGAGGAATCCATCTCGGACGAGACTGCCCCCGTGCCATAGCAGACCGATGACAATCATGTTACCAAGCCATCCATTGAGGGCAAAGAAACGCGCATCCGTCAAGGCCTGGGTCTTACCGATGTTGAAGAGCTTTCTGACCTGGGCGTTGTACCGACCAACCTCTTGCGCCTCGCCCGCGAACGCCTGGACCGTCCGAACACTTTCTAGCCGCTCATTGCCAATTTTATTGAGGGCACCCAAGGCTTTCTGTGACTGTGTAGCTAATCTCCTGGCGACTCGACTGTATATCACGGTACCAGCGCCAATGAAGGGAGCGGCGAGGAATATGGTCAGCACTAGGCTGGGGCTAATCCAGGCCATGGCTATAAAGCTTGCTGTGCAACTGATGATGGATCGAAGGCCGTCAGAAACATTTTGTGTAATGCTCTTGCCAACGATAGTTGTGTCGGCGACAAAACGGGAAGTCAGGTCTCCCACCTTATTAGCATCGAAAAATTCGCCTTCTTGAGCCAGAGTTTTACGATACAGGAGGGAGCGCAAACGTGAGACAACGCGCTCGCCAATTACTCGGAGAAGTACGATGCGACCGAAGTTGGCGGCTGCGCCAAGGGTGAAGACCAGAGCCAGAGCCGGGAAGAATTGATACAACGTTAGACCAAATATTTTGTTTTCTGCCGAATCACTTGTGGCAAGATCTGGTGACTGGATTAGTTCGGGGCTCTAAAACTCTCGCCGGGTCTCAGACCCGTCTTGTAAATCCACTTACTCATAACCTTTCCAATGGTAAGCGGAACGCTTATAGTAACGGCGGAAGAAACAAGAAGTAGAGCAACTGCACCCATCAAAGGCCACGTCTCGCGGCGTGCGATCCGAAGCAGCCGCCAGATCTCCTTGAGGGTAGACCATTTCCTAGCTTCATCCTTTTCCTTACTAAGCCGTGCTCGGAGATTTAGCCGTCCTCCCTTGGTGCCCTTTTCCAACGAAGGGCTAGGCGTATGCTTTTCAACAGCAGCATGGCTCTCGGGTTGGCGATTCGCGTCAACTGCGCCCTCCGCTACAACCGTTGCGTCACTATTCTTGGCGTTGCCGGACCAAGCCGCTGCGAGTGTCGCGCTTTTACCAGTGTCGATTCTGCTGGAGGAACTGCTCTGAGAGCCCTTATTTATGGGCGGATTAGAGAATTGCCTTGCAACACTCGCTCGAACACGCAGACCTATGGCTGCTTTGAATGGTGATGTAATGGTCAGGTTACGTCCAATAGTGGTGGGAACCGCTCTCGTGGTCAAGGGCGAGGTAGAAAAAGGCTGATAGTAAGACGGAGCGCAATTGGCTGCAGCATCGGCTCGTGAGATCGGACAGGAGAATGGGACATGGCGAGGTTGAAGGGAAGGGCGTGCAATAAGGTTCGCGATGGTAGCGCCGCGCTGGGGGAAGGGCAGCAGCGCATGGCGAACGGGTGGCGATGCCATCTTGGATAATTCACAGCGATCGCACCGTCGTCGTTCGGAAGGTTGTCACTGTGCGCAGTAGCATGGTCGCTCGAACGACGCTGTCGGAAGAGTCGCCCTCAAGACGTCGTTGGTGCTGCGAGTTCAGCTCCAACAACGTGCGAGCGGTTTTCTTGCGCAGGAAAAATATAAAGCAGAAGAAAGCATCGTGGGTAAGTAGAGGTAAGTAGCGAATGCGGAATGCGAAATGCCGTCATTAATACAGTGCACGGCTTCAAGGGTCACTGTACGGCTATGCCCACCTTAGGACCTACTGTTGCATCGCTCTTTCTTCACGCTCGACTGGTAAGTGCTTAGCTTGACCGAAGCTCCGACCAAAACTCCGACCACACCCGGCTTCCGCTCGCCCTGGCTCGGAGCTAATCCGACACACTACCATGTGTGAATCACCATGTGAGTACACATGGGATTGTCAACCTCCTGGTTCTCTACATTGATATTGTGTCACCGGTGAAAGATCACAAAAGCGTACATCTAGTAATATACGAGGATAACTTTGCTTGTAGCTAATTTCGATCGATCTTTACTTTGGAGTTGAAGATAGCTATTATTAGCACAAGGTTTTCAACCTTGAAATGACACTTCTTGTTTCTAGGGACTAGCTATAGAATAACAGTAACTACTCATCACACAGCGGCCGAGAAAACAACTAGCATCAAAATTTGAATCACCTCGACTCCGCCGAACAATGCTGGGTTTTCGAGACAGGTGTTGGGGTATGAACTTCAATCCCTAAAATCTACCAATAAGAGGTAAACTGGTCCAGCATGGCCATTCGGGAACAAGAACGAGATTTCTACGTGTCATCAAATCTACCTAGTTCATCTCAAGACAGAATAGATGTACCAGTTGGCTTAGCACAGGATGCAGTTTTATACTCCAGATGACGCGAGCTGCCAAGGCTGCACGGCTGTCAGCAACCATTTCGCGTCGTCTTTGCGGGCCAATAGTTGACACTGGTGATCCTGATCAGTGCAGCCTGAGAGGAACTAGATTGAAAGACACAGCAGGCATATTAAAGCCATTGATGACATATACATGGGGAGAGTGTACAATAACGGAAAAGTAAGGGGACCGATAACAAGATGAATTCCTCAATTAGCACACAATTACCACAAACCCATTTTGAGAGGAGGTCCGAAAAAATCAAGGAAGGGCCCTCGTTGGAAAACCCCTCTGATTTCTCGTTCATCAGGCTAGATAGTCTGTAACACGGAACATTGCACAGCGGCAGTCATCAGACCTCAGTCAACACAAATCAACTCCAGCTCCAGCCATCCTAGGTTAAAGGAAAAGAAACAAATCATAAGATATCGTCATGAGATGTATTGGGTATGTATCGGATACTATAAGGCTTGCGCTGTGAGACCGAACAACGTTTACTTTGCATCATGAGCTGTACAAACTCGTTGTCTGCGGTCAGGGTCATCGTGGTTAGTATAACACGAACAAATAGTGGATTGATTACGAGATGCGACGTACAGTCGATACGGCCATCGCCATCCTGGTCAGCCTCGCGGATCATCTCATCGACCTCCTCATCAGTGAGCTTCTCTCCGATGGACGTCATGACGTGACGAAGTTCAGCAGCCGAGATGAAACCGTTGTTGTCGCGGTCGAAAACCTAATTTAATCTTTAGTCACCCATTAAGTCACTTTTATAGGTATGCGAGCGTTCCCATACCTTGAATGCCTCTCGGATTTCCTCCTCGGAGTCGGTGTCCTTCATCTTGCGGGCCATCATGGTCAAGAACTCTGCGCGCCCGACTTATCAGCGCGGGTGCCCGTCAATACATACGACATGGAACTCTTACCAGGGAAGTCGATAGTTCCATTGTTATCCGCATCAACCTCGTTGATCATGTCCTGAAGCTCAGACTCCGAAGGATTTTGGCCTAGCGATCGCATGACGGTGCCCAATTCCTTTGTTGTGATTTGTCCTATGACGAAGTTTTCAGTCAGCGCCCGCTGCATGAAAACTAGCAACCAAGACCTGCAAAGGGGGAAAGGAGCACGATAGTGCAAATTGCGCACGATCGCTCGTAGCGCGATGTTGATAATCGGGCTGTGGTATCGGGGAGTTGCGCAAGATTGTGCTTACCATCACCATCCTTGTCCTACATGGCGAGACAATGGTTGTTAGCGTTAGGTCAAGTCAACATAGAGTTTGGGGGAGGGCGACGACGCAGCGCGCGTGAGCCGATAATAAGGTAATGGGAGTGTGTGAGGGTGATATCAACTTACAAATAGGGAGAAGGCCTCCTTGAACTCAGAGACCTGCTCTTCGGTAAGGGAGTCGGCCTAGCATAAGGGGGCATGTTAGTATCGTGTGAAGTCATGAAGCGCGGGGCTCTCGAGGTGTTGGTGCAAGGCGGGGAGGGAGGCACTAATGGATTTTTCAGGGAACGGACCATGATGCTATGTGATTAGAGTCTATGTCGGTGAAGCGAGTGTCGAGAGCGCTAGACGTTGGGAATCAAAGCACGTAGCTGAAAGAGGTGGCGGGGAGAAGTGTGGTCTACTAGTAGGAGGTGGGAAGTAAGTAGTAGTAGTTATGCTGGATCGATTTCACGAGTTGGTCTTGAAATAAGAATGGGGGGGACCTCAATGGGTAGCAGGGCTGACGACGCTATTTTAGGGGGGTTAGGTGGGAGGCCCATCAGAAGGCTTAAAAGTCCTAGGCTCAGAACAAAGGCATGAACCACCCCCTCCATCTAGTCTGCCTAGGTAGCTAAGGTAAGGCACTTTTTCTAGGCATTTTGATGGTTACCTTAGCAGGCTTCACCCTGTACCTGACCTGGAATGTTGGTAGGGCGCGACAAATTCGGCTTAGCGTGTATCACTGCTTTCACTCAAGCTCCCTCCCGAGTCTCCTCTATCTATTCTTCTACAAAGTGCTGCAACTACCTAGGTATAGACCGCTCACGAAACAGCAATGGACTTGAACTCTTGCCAATATCTGCGACCTCTTTGAGCCTTCCCGAGCCTTCGTAAATGTTAGTCACGACGGAGAGAGATGAGCCGATCCAGTCGTATGTTTGAGCCCTTCATAGCTGAGGTCCCGTACTGAGGCGGCAGTTCAAGTTTGGTGGAAGAGGGAAAGTCTTGCCGGTCTTCGCCGAGTATATATGAGCCCAGCCCTTAATTGTGTTAAGGGAGCTCAAAGCCATTGCCCTAAATTCGTGATGCCCTCCCGTCAGTAGAAACGTGACGCCATAGGCTACATGGGCTGAGCAGCTTAGATAATACCGACCCTCACTCCCATTCTCATAGGAAGTGTTTACCTCTGGCAGGAATGTTGAGAGTATTCAGTGCAATCCTTGCCCGCTTCTAGTGCTGCTTGCTCTCATCGTCGGATATTCTGCCACGCTCGACGGCGAACTGTAGCAAACTGAGTCCATCTTGCCTACATTGTTGTTTGGGGGGATGGGGGATTCATTGGGTCAATCGTTGGAAGGTAAAACCTCGTGTAGATGCGGGCGGCCTCCCGGCTGTCGAGGGGCACTTACACCGGGCATATTTTGCTAAGAATAGCGAACACATAACGCAGAGTAATCTTTACTGTATTATATGGACCTTGATTCGATCTACACGAGTGAGGTTTAAATAGCTCCGGTCGTATATCTATGAAGAAGTTTCCTAACTTCAGGTTCCTCGCTATCTAGATATCTACCTAGCATGCAACTTTGAGCTTCATGTTATCACTGTTCTGTTATCAGAATACCTAGGTAGGTACTTAGCATAGCCATTACAAGTCTTGAAGAAAAACTGACAAGATCTAAGGAAAGTTTCAAACTAATTACCAACAATAAGTAAAGTAAGTAGGTAAGTATTCATGGATGTAGTTTATATGTTGTAAGTAAATAAGCTATTCCAGTGTACCTACTGCATTTTGCAGCGATTGGCACAAAGGCAGAACCCACCCTCGGCGCATTTTAGCGCCATCAACACGCCAACTTGAAGCTACGTCAGCTGTAAGCTTGGGTAACTTCACTAAGGTTACAACCTTCTTTCTACCTACCGTAAGTTAGCTTTTATCAATCGAGTCTACCAGGAATTCATGCTGTCGCGTGTATGCTACGATAACGCTGTATAATTACAATTGCGTTCCCCCTTCTATGTAATAGCTGTACTGTGAAAGCGCCTAGAACTTCGGAAGCCTAGGTAGTCGTGCATCGTCTCTTGCCCATTGTCTCTTTCTCCGGCATCGTCTTGTCTCGGCTATTATTCGTCCTTGAAGCTACATAGCCAACATCAAACACGGCCGCATTGGCCCTCTTCGGCGTCCGCCATGTGGCGAGATCGCACTAACCTGTAAGTTGTTGTGACTGTCGAATATAGATGGATGGGATTACTTATCCGCATAGCTCTGCTGTTTCTCAGTTCGGGTCCTAGTCGCTAACCGTGCCATCTCCCAACAACTAGTTACATATCATATCGACAATCTACGCCCACCATCCAGCCAAGAAGACACGATACGGTCCTGGGCCTAGCAGCAATGGCTTCTCAGACTTCGGCGCCGGCGAGGACACCCAGGGCCTGCTGTTAGGGGGCGATTACCACGACGATGGGGACGCCGTCATCGAGATGGACGTGCTGCCACCGCGATGGGCCGACATCAGCGACGAGGTGACAGACCTCCTGACCGACGTCGCCCGCAAGTCCCAGACGCTCGAGCGCCTGCATCAAAAGCACGTGCTGCCAGGGTTCAACGACGAGGAGGCCAAACGCGCCGAGGAGAGCGAGATTGAGCGCCTCACCCAGAGTATAACGAAGGGTTTCCACGACTGCCACCGGTGTATCAAGCGGATAGAGAGGATGATCCGAGAGGGCCAACAGAGTGGCACGATGACGAGGGCCGAGGAAGTCATGGCCCAGAACATACAAGTCAACCTTGCTAGTCGCGTCCAGGAGGCCAGCGCTGGCTTTCGCAAGAAACAGAGCGCCTACTTGAAGAGTGCGTTTATCCCTCTGCTACTATCGAATATCCTACATCTTCCCCCAATGATGAACGCTTGTCGCGAGCAGGGACAAAAGGGTCGCTAGCTACTCCATCGGAAGATAACGCATTAGCTAATTACGTTCCCCAACAGAACTCCGCGGCATGTCTGGCTTAGGTGCCATGTCCCCCGGCGGCGACCGCGCCACGACGCCCTTAGGTGCCCCCAGCGCAGCAAGCTATACGGCCGACCCTTCCCTCCTCGAATCGGACGCGGACCGGTCGTACTCGCAGTCCGCGCTGCAGCAGACCACAGCCCAGCGCCTGCTACACAGCAACGACGCCGTCATCCTGCAGCGCGAGCGCGAGATCGAGGACATTGCGCAGGGCATCATCGAGCTGTCCGATCTGTTCCGGGACCTCCAGAACATGGTCATCGACCAGGGCACCATGCTCGACCGCATCGACTACAACGTCGAGCGCATGGCCACAGACGTCAAGGCCGCGGAGAAGGAGCTCGTCGTCGCCTCAGGCTACCAGAAGAGGACCACCAAGCGGAAACTCATCCTCCTGCTGATCCTGCTCATCGCCGGCGCCATAATATTACTCGCTCTCAAGCCCAAATTTCACAGTGCCGCAGGCGCCGCGCCGGTGGAGGGGGGAGTGGTGGTGGAGGAGGAGGAGGGGCAGGCGGCGACAGTCAAAAAGATGAGGGAGCGCCCATAGGGGATGCGCAAATAGGTGCAAATGGAGGCGAAGGCTAGGGTTTGGCGGGCAGGACGACTGACGAAAATTAGGTCATGGCAGGCTATCCGTGGTATATTGGTGACATGTGATATCTTGAATGAGTTGGCATCTGTGACCTACCCAGAGCCATAGCCTTGTAGCAGTAACAATCTAATGAAGAGCGAAGCAGGCCATAGCACTTGCGCTAACGCCAGGTACTTAAGACGATTCGTTTTTTCTTCCTGGTCTTAACTCTTCCTATTGCAATATATTTGTATAGGTCTCAATATCCTCGATTCATATTTGTACATATTTTTGTCTTGTCTATAAGATTTGGGTATCGTCTGTCTATAGTATACAAGATTCATACAAAGATTGTATTATACAACGTTCATACATAAACAAGGCACCTTAGGCAGCCTATGCATTATCTCGTTCAATATCGTCGATGGCTTCTTCATGTTCTAGCGACGCCGCAAATTTGTGAATGTCGAGGGTTGCGCTAGGGTCGCGTTTCCGTACGATTTTAATCAAGTCTTCTACCGGCGGCAGTAGTTCGTCGCCCCATGCCTTGTCTATCAGGGTCTTCATCTCGTCCAGCCGAAGAGTATTGCTGGCCCTCATCAGCCGTCGTGCAGTGTCCACCGGGGGTCGCGGGCCGTAGATAGCTACGAGACAATTCGTCACAACGAATCGAACTTTCCTATATTCGATCCACATGCCTCTATCGTTTACAGCGCGTAGTAATTGGATTGCCTTGGCGATCTGCGAGGGTTGAGACTGGCCTCGGGATGGCTGAGCGCTCGGTTTAGATTGAAATCCTTGTCCCGGGTGGGTCATGAACGCGCTTTCGATCAGCTCAGTTAATACCTTATTGTTGAATAACTTGCGTAGAGGGTGACTATCGTGTTTCGTCGATATATCCTGGGGGATGTAGACTCCTAGGAGGTTCTCGACGCCTCCAAGCGGCTCTCTCATGGCTTTTGGAAGGTCCCATACATGGACGGGGACAAATCCGGGCCGAAAAGATGATGAACTGAGGAACAAATCTACCACCTCAACAGACAGCCTGGCCAGGTCCTCGATCTGTCCTCGCCGTGCCATGCTCAGCACGATCATCTTCCAATGGCTCAGAGGCACTGGTACATCCATGGACTTCAGTTGACGGAAGATGGAAAGGTAGAATACAGCGGGCTGAGAAGCAAGTTGCCTCTGACCGTGATTGTAATCTTCAATTAAACTGTCGTAAATATGACTTGCTTCCTCCAAGTTAAGAGGGATGTTCCTTGCTCTCATATGCTCAAGTATTTGCAGCACACCATCCTGACTTCTCCTTTCAAAGCGTAGTCGTAATACACTGTTGGCTACGCTCCGAACCGACCGCTCAAAAGTCACAAGTCTTGAGACTAACATCAACCTCAGGGTTTGCCAATCTGACGCATCCGTTGCAGAGTCTATGAGTCTAGTTTGGAGATTGAGGTCGTCAAAAACCTCTGGATGGAGATCGCTTCGAAGAAGGTCGTAAAGAAGTTCGTCATCATTTTGTTTTGCCAGGAAGAGGATAAGACGAAAGTAGTTAGACCCGATGACCGAGATTCCATTTTCCCGGAGCTGAGAGAGGCGACTCAGCAAGTCTTTGGAGTTTCCGGCTCTAAGAGCGATGGATTGGAGAGATAGTGGGCCGATTTTCTCAATGCCTATAGCGGATACTGCTGTGATTGCAACATCTAGGCTCACCCAAGAGCTTGCGAACCACTTCGCTCCAAGGCGGTCATTGTAATTCTTGACAGTAATGCCAAATGTACGCCCGTGGATACGATTCATGGATTCCCGAGATAGATCAGGTTCGTCATCCTTGGGCACGTCGGGCGTGAGCTTTATAGCAGCAAGCTCTTCGAATGTCAGCTTATCGTTAGGGTAATAAGCCCTCAGAAATCGGAGAAAGGGCCTGACCGGTGCTGGTACTACCGGATTTTCACCTTGTATGATGAAGACGCGTCGCCATTTCCTAGCTAATGCAGATTCTCCGAGGTTGAAGAGGTAGGGCAGCAGAGTCGTATAGAGGCTCTTCTCAGGGCTAGTCTTATAGAGTGATATAAGCGTATCCGCCCGGTAGAGCTCCTTGTCGAGAACGAACTCTTTGATAATCTGAGCAAACTCATCCAACCCAGGGTAGAAGTTGGTCATGAGTCGGAGTTGCCATTGGAGAGCTCGTTTATGTTGGTGGGTGCGAAGCATGTGTTTCATGACAGTAGTATATAGATGTGGCCACTTGACTCCGTGCAAATCGTACATCCATTCGCTGTAAATCCACACACCCTCCAAGAAGTATGGATTATCGGACATGAGAGCTCCGTCTAATATGAGGCGCCAGAACATCTGGGCTAACGGGTCGTGTACGTTATACAACGTCTTGCGGCCCCAGAGTGCTTTCCAGACGTGAGTAACCCCAGCGGGCCCATTGATGCGCATCTGATAGTCCAAGAGACAAGCCCACAGAGCCAGGTCCCCATAGTGCTCGAACTTGTCCACTAGTAATGGACTGCGCCATTGTTTGGCAGGACCTTGCCGAAAGAAGTCGGTCTCGATGGCGAGGCGGTTGGGATCAGCCAGCAGGGCACTCCACTTGCGAAAAGCCCTCGACTCTTGGATAAGAGAGCTGCTCGCGGGGCTTTGCGAAGTTTGCGAGGTTTGCAAAACATTATTGGCCTGGGGAGAGAGAGACGTTATCTCGGTATGAATCAGATCGTAATCCGCCACAGAACCACGGGACGGGGAAGCTGAGAAGACTCGTGTGCCGCGGTTTGCTCGCACGACGGAGGGGCAGGTCTGGTTCGCATGGCCTTGGAAGCTGAGAAGCGTGAGAGAGGGTGGTGGATGAGGAACGAGTCGCTTTGGCTGTACATATTGCAACGCTCGGGTCGCCAATCGCATTACTGCAATATGGTCACATGCCAGAGGGCTGCAGAACAGACGTAACTCTCGCTTCGGGACACCTGATCGAGAAACTATACAGAAGCTGTTACGATGCGCATTGTTGAATTGAAGGAGGGAAAAAATCAGATAAGCTACCTGCCTACTATAGCTGTCCCTAAGGTTGGTTAGGTACCTGCTACCTAACCTACTAGCGCCACTGTACCGTCCCACCAATTGAAGTAGAGGGCTACGGAGGTTCATTTCAAATATACGCGACATCCTTGGCAATGTGACATAGTGCAAATTGGCTAAATTTCGTACTGTCTAGGCTCGAAGCTAACCGAAACCGTTGATACCTAATCTCCTACCTAAATCACATATAATTAGTAGTTATAGTAGCTCATCTTCGCTCTCTTTACTAATTATCCTAAGATTTACGATGTCTTCTAAATTCGATTTTGGTATTCGGATCCAGGCTCTCACACTTTACTCTTAAGGCTAAAAGAAGTTGTTGTTAAAGGCTTAGAGGCACCGAGTACTAGCGAGAGTGGCAGAAATATTGGTGGCTCGGCACGGTCTGTGTCGGCCTGGTGACGGTCTGTAGCTTAAAAATAACGTCAATGACGGGCCGGTAGCCATCTGGCAGGCACTTTACCTAATTGGAAAGCCTAAAAAATCCTGCACTGTGGGTAGTCTCTTGGCGTATCGCGTATATTTAAAATGAACCTCCGTACTGTTATCAGAGTAAATTTAAACGAAGGGCTTCAGCGACTGAAATATTGCTGGTGACATTGTCAATTGAATTAAGTAAGATGGCAAAATACATAGTAGTAAGTCATGGCTTGCCATCCATACAAGGTATTCACCGCCCAAGAACCTCATCTTAATAACTGGTTTTTCTCGCAACAATTATTTTTTCTTCCTTTTTCCCTATTCTGGTGATTAGCTCGCATGGTCTATTTACTAGTAGCCTGATTATATGAAATGGAGGCAAGTTGGTGCTTTACCTACAATAATAAAAATTGCACATCACATGGACGTCTCTTGCCTGAGATTTCCGTAACTAAGTGCCTGCCCAGGTAGTGCCTAGCTAGGTACCTTGTATGTAGGTCAGTGTTCTTATCTTATCAGCGAAGCCACCACTGCCACCTGGCACTTCCGCCTACTCTAGAGTTCTACCGGCTTAGAGTCCTTGATTACCTAATGGGCCACCCCCCCTAGTGGGCCACCCTAAACTAGCGGTTAACACCACTAATACTACTACTTTCACTCAAGCAATTAAAGCTATTTAAAGCTGTTTTTTATACCAAAATAGCTATAGAGTTAAAAAAAGAGACGCTTATTACGTTAGCACTTATAGAGATCTAAAAAGATAAATCGGTATAAAAAGCCGCCAAGCTTTTTAAAGTTTTTAAAACTACTTTTTAATACTATTATAAGGGCAGTGGTTTAAAGCCGATTTTCTTTATTAAAAGTATATAACTAATATAAATAACTAGACTATTAGCTAAATAGCTTTTTAATAGCTTAAACAGATTTATTTACTAAAAACTAAATTAAAAAATCTTAAATAATAAAGGGTCTTATTTTTAAATGCTTATACTTTTTATATAAACAAAACCTTTATATATAAAACTTAGTTTTATAAAGTAGAATTAATTTATTTACCTGCTTATAGATTATATGTTTTTTAACCAGCTAATTTAAACGTTTTTTTAAGTTTTAAAATACTATTTTTTATAAAAAAATAATACTTTATATATACTTATTAACTTTAGCGCCTATTTATAAATACAGATTTTTAA
>NPFG01000679.1:0-16387 GCA_002288965.1 Xylaria sp. MSU_SB201401
GGCGCGCGATCGCCTTGCTGCTTCTGCTGCTGCTGCTGCTGCTGCTGCGACGAGGAATTTGATTTTGAATCCGGCGATGCATGTGGTGGTCCCAGCGCATCGCCCTCCAAATCCCATCCTGCTCTTATTAGTCCTCCATCTTTCAGCACCACCACCACCACCACCACCACCACCACCACCACTACTACTCGCCCTAGTACTCTCCCTCGCACTACCACCACTTCTACCACTTCTGCGACCACCACTTCCACTTCCACGCCGAGCTCTAGTTCTAGTTCCTGTTCCACTTCCATTTAAACTTCCAGATCCAGCCTCAGACCCAACGT
The DNA here is from genome assembly GCA_002288965.1 of Xylaria sp. MSU_SB201401. Lineage (NCBI taxonomy): Eukaryota > Fungi > Ascomycota > Sordariomycetes > Xylariales > Xylariaceae > Xylaria > Xylaria sp. MSU_SB201401. The sequence goes on from NPFG01000679.1 coordinate 327, forward strand.
TGTCAGCACCAACACTGCCAATTCTCCTCCCGAACAGCCCTGTTGCGCTAAGTGGAGATGATGTCGAATCTGTCGGCCGCCTCGGCGATTGTCTTCTTCTCCGAGTTCCTTCTGGCCCTGGTACTTCCAACACTGCTGTTGTTGATGATAGCTGTGGTGATGATGACAACAATATCGATGGTGACGATGCATCACCACCACCACCACCACCAAATCTCGGACCACCCGTTGATGACGATGCTATTCTACCACTGTTCGTGTTATCTTGGCTAGGGCCATGTCTGCTATGATAATAGTAATCCCTTGGTCTTCCATCTTCACGGCCATCCCACCACCCTTCTCCGTATCGCGCAGTCGCATGGTAATCGTCCGCGTCCATGATGAATGATGATCGTCCTTTCTCAGCAAACCCCCACTCTTGTCTAAACTCTATTTCTTCCCTTCGTCTTTCTTACAACAGCAAGCTAGCTTACTAACTCCCCTCCTCTCTTGTCTTCGTAGCAATCTGCTGTCTCTTCGGCGATACATAAACTTTGATTTCTATCTCGGCGCTATCGCGGGAGCTTGTTCACCTGCAACCGCAACAACAACAACTCAGATGTTTCATAAAACGAGCCATTCATTCACTCCCGATCGTTCGTGGGCAAACCGTTACACACAGCTCAGGTGAGTGCCGAGTGACAGCCGGGGAGGATCCAATAAATCAAATGTGCGACCAATCGACACCGTCCAGATATGTCCAAGTGGCTGCTCGCTGGCGACTCTATTTCTCAGTACTTAGTGAGTTCGGTGCATATGCAGTAGGCCTGTTGTCATGCTTGTCGTTCTCGCGTCGGGAGCTTTTGCTGTCTGCGAACAAGGGACAGCCAGTCGGCAGCGTCTGTCTGCACGAATGCGAAGCTATTTCGTTTCAGCCCGTGAGGTCCGACGACGGCAGGCTCTCGGTAATTGTAGGAGCCACTTATATAAGGAACGACGGCATTGGCGCGGCACTGTAACCTCAGACTATTCCACAATTTTGGCGTTACAGTAAAAAAAAAAGGGCAATATGCCGATAGGTATTGATAACCGTTCAAGATTGGCAGGGGATATGGTGTTGGAGGTGATATGAAGGGAAGTCTCGATAATTCTATGTATGTTACAATGGGAACTATAGAGAAATGAATGGGAAGTAGACGAGCAATGGAGAAGGGGGGTTAACGAGAAAGTGAATCAACAGAACCTTTCCTAGAAGAGAAAGAGGTGGTGATTGAGTGGGAATGTTGAGCACGAGCGCATGCGCAGCCGGCAAGGCAAGTCAAGTCAAGTAGGTAGGCACATGGCGGGTTGGTGATGGTTGAGCTGCTGGATGACGACGATTTCGGATCTACGTGTGTGATGCCCCCCCCCCAGTCCAGTCTGCATCTTGATCCTCCATTCTTTGCTTCTTCTCTCCTCTTTCCCAGTCTGTCTATCTATCTTCTGACTACTGCTAATGCGACCTAACCATACATGCACCCATGAATCCCACCCATGGCTAGATGCGCCTATTTTTATTCCGGCCAAGGTGTGTGTGTGTGTGGTGGCCCGAGGAATGATCGTGATAGTGACGCAGCCGGCTATCGGTTGGGCCAAATCCCACAGTGTCTGTTACTCTATTGTTTCCCCCAAATCCGGCATGGCGGAGAACGAGTCCACGAGAGGAAGGCCTGCATACGGCTGGATGGATAGGAAAGATTGGTACTACTCTACACCAGTGACCTGACCAGCCTAGCCTACCTATCTGGGACCTAGGCCAACTAAGGAAGAGAGTTAAAAGCGACAAGCAAGTGATAGAAATAACAGCCGAACAGCGAGCGAGAGGGAGGAGGGAGGGACGGAGGGTTAATGAGAGTGTCGTACAGCGCGCCCTTGAAAGCCACGAGGTAGGTGCAAAGAAACGACGGACAACACGACGCTGAATTATTCGACGGGACGAGCCAATGGACGCAGACCGGCATGTACAGGAACAAGGCGCGGCCCCGTTGCATAATTGCTGGCCTGACCAATCAGCCAACAATATCTGGGCTCACCTCCACAACCCCTACAAAATGACCCTTGCTGTCGTAAATATAGAGGGAGCCAATGGAAGGGCCTTGCGTGACTTGCCCATACCCCGAAAGGGACTGTGGAGAGGGGGGTAATGAGAGGGGATAGAGCCCGGGCTAACACTTGGCTTGATGTGTGTGTGCATCGTCTCCTGCCCAAGTCTGGATAATGTTATGAGATGAAGTTAGGGATGGGGGGGCATCTTATCTATTTACGTATGAAAATGAATGAGAGCAGTGCAATCAATGCCAAGTACCAGAAAGTACGCGAGGAGTAGTGGTGCCGTAAAATATATATATATATGTATAACAACCTACGCCTGTGTAGGTGTGTATATATCAACTTACTCGAAACAACCAAAACACGCACTCTAAAATAGATGCTGGTCAGCTGCTACCGAATGTGAGTGGAAACAGTAGAGAGAGAGAGAGAGGCTAAACAGTGTTGGTCGAGGTTGCAGTCAACAGTAACCCAGCCTGCATGAGATCGAAGCAGAAAGCCAAAACAAAACACACATATCTGTACAAATTGAAACACTGTTAGTTGCTGTGTGCAGAAATGGGGAGAAATAGATCCGGTCCAGCCGCATGACGAGCAGAGATCGATATCCACTATCCACTCCTTTCCTGGTTCGGAGGGCGTCCAGGGAACAAGGGCAGACAAGGGGGCCTCGATAATCCTAGCCAGTCCCGGCTACGCGAACCCGCCACGCCAGGCAACACGCCAGCCAATCACCGCACGTGCTCGCCTCTGCGTATGGAATCAAGACGTGTTCATCGTACCTACATCGTGTTGTCAAAATCACACTCGTACGGCTTCCCCTCACCGCACCCTCGCCTCTCCTGACCAAGTATTACTTACAGTACTTGGCAATATATGCTTATTTGATTTACCTCTCACTTGAGCCGTCAGATTCAGCGCCGTCTATTGTACTGTATAAGTGGAAGCTTTAGCAGTCTAACCTACAGTAACCCCTCACACCTGAATTTGTGTCAAGACTGTTTTCTCCGCGTCGTAACATGTCAGCCTCTTATTTGCGACGGCATCTCCCCTGCAAAACACATCCACGCACACACCCTTGAGTACTTTAGTTTTATGTAGATGTCGAAAGCGCACGTGTGACCAAGATCCGATATCGTGAACATGAATACCTAAGTAACTTGCCATATCTCCACATACGACCTTACCCACTAGAAGAACTCGGAATCTCGTCCGCTCTTCCCTGCCTGAGTAACTAGACGGTGAAGCTTATTTTCAATTCTTTACTCCGCTGCCGTCCGTTAGCCGTACCCGAGTTCCAGATCGGAAAGCTCAGTAAGTATAAACGAGCGTCGCACCGATCTGAGACCAACTGCTACGGTAGGTAGAAGGAGTGTCTGAGGAAGTGTCGAGCACATATATCCCGCGATGTCTCGGCTCGCGTTCTCATCGCGCGTCCGAATTGTCTCCCTCATCTGGCGAAATCATTCATTCACGCAACTGATCGCTACAGCAGGGAGGCATGAGTGCTCGGAGTCCGACATCCTTAGGTAGGTAATCAATCACGCACGCCCTTCATCTCAAATCACCAATATCCATGCGAGTTGCCACAGAGGAAGCGAAGAGTAGTCTCAGTATCCGAGCTACTTTGAGAATCTGAGCTAATGTTTCACTCAAGCAATGAGAAACACCAATATTACCCGAACAAAAAAAGGCGAGAATCGTGTATTGTAGAAGCCTAGCCTAACATAATAAACTTAATCGATAAAATAATAATCCGTGTTCTAAAGAATGGAGAGAATTGAAGAAGTGAGAGTCCCAAGATTTTTTCGTACCGTTTCCTATCCGCCGCCTGTCCGCCCGCCTTCATACATAGCCTCTTCCTATGTATAGACGTGCTACGCCGTCCGTGACCTAGTAGATCAAATGAGATCGGATCAGATCATCATGAGATGCTTCCAGGCACGCGCGCGTCCGCCACCCTTACTTCCCTCTTGATCAGCATCGTGCTAGATCCGTTTGATGGGGATAGGATTCACCGGATCCGTCGGATAAGACCCAGCAAGCGAAGACGAAGTCACAGAGAGGCCGCCACTAGGAGTCAGCGACAACGAGTACGTAGAGAACGTAGTCGGGATAGAACCTGTCACAGCATCCGTAGATGAAGCCCCCGTAACAGACGATGAAGGCGACGGAAGCAGGAAGCAAACGCTTGAGCTGCCATAGGCAGCTATGCACGTAGTACTCTCACTCACATACCTTGGGGATGACGCCGAGCTGCTGTTGGGAGAGGTAGGCGACGAAGAGCCGGTGACGGCATCAGTAGTCACGGTAGAAGAGACAGAGCTAGTCAGGGTCGTCGGGGAAGTCACGGTGTTACCTGAGCTCGTCAGGGTAAGAGTAGCTTCAGAAGCACTATTAGACGACGAAGATGCAGACGGAGAACCCGTCACTGCGTCTGTACTTCCCGTGGAAGATATCTCGCTCGAGGTGGAGGACTCATTGAGGGTCAGTGTCAATGTGCTCGTGATAGACGACGGAAGGCTACTGGTGGGTACCGACGACGATCCCGTCACAGCATCCGTGCTGCCGGTGGAGAACGCTGTGCTGCTTGCGCTGGATGGAGACACGGATAAAGTGATTGTGCTGGTGCTGGTTCCTATATTACTGCTGCTGCTGCTTGTGCTAGATGGAGACACAGATAAAGTGATTGTGCTGGTGCTGGTCCCTACTCGTTGCTGCTGCTGCTGCGCTAGATGGAGACACAGATAAAGTAATTGTGCTGGTGCTGGTCCCTATATCACCGCTGCTGCTGCTAGGGCTAGCGCTCGAGGTGCTTGTTCCATTGCCTATCGGCGTTGAGCTTGAAGAGCCGGTCTCAGGTGAGTTCGAAGACGAATCCGTCGTGGTTAGGTTGAGAGTAACAGTTGAGGTCAACGTTGAGATCATAGATGAGCTTATCGGTGAGCTGGAAATCGTTATCGGTGTAGAACTTCCAGAAGAAGCTGGACTGTTTGAGCTTTGTGAAGCAGTGACGGAGGTGCTATCTGAGCCTGTAGACGAGGTCCCGGGGCCGCTCGAGCTGATTGGCGGCGTGGTCACAGGAGTCGGGATGTCAACCGTGTTTGTTGTTTCGTTGAGCGAAACTGTGACACTCGAGATAGGCAGCGTGCTGCTGAGACCCGTCGTTGTGCTTCCAGCGTACGTGAACGAGTAGTTGGTTTCATTCACTGGTGAAGAGCTAGATGAAGCAGTAATAGAAGTTGAGCTACAGTTTCTTGTTAGTAGGTATCTCTCATGAGATTAGGAAATACGTACCAAGAGCTGGTCGAGGTCTCACCACTTCCCGGCGCGGATGAGTTGTAAGTCGAACTTGTGCTAAGTGTCGATATAGAGATGGGCGTGATGGGAGAGGTCGGGGCAGTTGGTGAAGTTGTGTTAGTAAACCATGGTCCCGTCGACTGCCCCGTGACAGTAGAGTAGCCACTGCTCCATGACCCTGAAGAGGATGCGGTTACAGTAGCAGTGATTCCAGAGGTAAGCGTGACCGTGGTAGTGCCGTTGGGATATGTGAGGGTCAGAACAGAAGATAGAGTCGAAGATGACGTATCCATTGGTGACGTTGCGGAACTCCCAGCTGGCGTGGTAGAAGTCCATGGCAGAGTCGAAGTGTCGGAACATCCAGCCCAGACAGTCACAGTAGTGGCACAATCGAGACCACAGACCGTCACAGTTGACGTGACAGTGCTGGCTTCAAGTTGTTGAGGGCGAGCATTGACGAGTGAGGTGCTGATTTCAAGTTAGTGGGACAAGATTGAGAGATGTTACCATGATGACTTGCCTAATACCCAAGAGGGCAAAGCTGGAGATGGAACGCATGATGGTAGTCTATGAGATGAAGTTGATTTATACAAACGAGTGTGGAAGCAGCAGTGATGTGGGTAATCCAACGTCAAAGGTGTAGAGTCGTTCGAAGACGATCGTTTTATATCTTTTTTTGGCCTTCGGCTAATGCAAACTTTCCTTTCCATCCAGTGTGTAACATCATATACAGTATCCATATCTCACTTTGCCCGTAGACGGCATAACTATCACATTTTTCAACTCATCACGGTTAAAGACAGGACCTCGATTCTGCAACTGATGGATACATGCAGATATCTGCCGGGATTACCCAGAACGACATTGCCGCTTCAAGTGAGAATGACTCAAGTGAAGTGGGCTGGATTCGAGACTTTCGTTCATCAGCCACCATTATGCAAACCCCCAGGCAATCTTCACATGTATGTCTGAATATTTAGCTAATTAGCGATGCTCTGAATTTTTCTCTCTTCAGCTGATTAAGGAAGGTCGAGCCGATTTAGCGGAGAGGCCAGCACAAACCGTGCAACTTCAAAAATCCAAGGTGGAAAGAAATGGGATCTTGATTTAGTCGACACATTCATTTTGTGTCTACCTCTATCATTTTGGGGTGGTTAAGCTGAGGTCGACATGCACATACCCAGAGGTTGAACTGAATGGATTTGGAGACTCCAGACCAAAACTTTGAGAAGTCATGTAATTTACATGGTATCTCGGCCACCAACAAGTTGCTGTTTGCACAAATATGGTGATGAAATTTCGGGTAGTATTTACCTAATTTGGATCTGGAATTTACGTAGCTATCCATTCATCACCCCAGATATAGCGAAATGGCAGATGCAGAGAAAATCGAGATCATATCTATCCTAATGCAAGCTTGAGGTTCAGTAATACTAGCCATATTACTGAATCTACTTTGAGCGATGTCTTTTGACATGACGGATCACTTCTGTAGAGTAAGGATGTTAGATATTGTAGTGTCTCAAAATCACATCGATGCAAAGGTACGTGCAGACGGCACTCAATGCAAGCAGCCGGCCGAGGTGGTACGGGATTGTAGGAAGTAAATGATACGAAGGAGGTTGGCAAATAAACCTCGAGGTGCATTCTTCTGGAGTCAGGGATTGCCCTTGGCTAGTTGATCCTACGTCGTACAACATCTCACCGATTCTCATATTTTGTGGTGATTATAGAGATCTTACGCGTACATCGTGGCATGCTTGATATGGGCAAAATATCGTCATATAAGGTTGTATGGTGATTCGCAAGAGGGCCGTGTTACTAATCAAACAAGCCTCCCCCTGAACGCACGTGGTAATGCGCGGCTCGTTGCTTGACGGGTCAAGCGGAAATTTTCATCTCGTCACATATACATCATGTTAGAAAAATATGATATGCTCTAATTTCCTATCTGTTTGTCCGGTTGGAAGACCTTCCGTCCGGTAAGCTGCTGCATGTCTGTCTCCACCATTCCTTCGTGTATCTCGCAAAACATGGATATCCAGGGAATCAGAGGTGCGATAAATACTGCACAGAAACCCAATCTGGTAAGGGCGAAAGTGGGAATTCTTATTGGTGGTACATTTTATCTCAAAATATTTCACCATGCATGGAACTGCCGGATAACGGATTCAGACCGACTACAATCTGAAAGACTATCTAAGAAAGGCTACGAGGGTAATTATCAACAGGGCATGCACAAATGGAAGCAGTGATGTCTCTGAATTCGTTCAATAGGAGGCAACAGTATCTAGGCCACAAGCAATTAAGCTCGGGAAAGCCGATACGCTGTCGGGTTACAGCATGAATCTCGTACAGCCGTCAAGCTACTTGCCGAGATCGCTGGGAGGTTTACGACATACGGTAGGAGGTCAGGGCCAAGCGAAAACTTCTCACATAACCCCATGAATGAAGCTATCTATGTCTTGGCGACCGGAAGTTACCAGGATCTTGGTAATTGTAGGTCTCCAGAGAACTGGTACGGATTCTCTATCGGGTGTTGCTGCATGCAGATGCATGTTTGAGACTTAGGACTCAGATACTGCATAGGCTGCGTCGAGTCGTATTGCATGATTTTAGCTCAATATACAACAAGAAGAATAATGAAAGGTGCAAAAATTGTGAGTGCGAATTGGAGAAAGGAGGGATACTCATATTTCGCACACGAATTAGCAAGGCGCAGGCTTCTGGAGTCGTAAATGTCCGTTTGATAGCTCTTCCTAGAGAACCCTCAGAAATGAGATGTCGATGGCATCTGATTTTTCGAAAGTACTATTTTGCCAGCCTCTGGAGTTGATTTTGCTGGTGAGGTATAGGTGTATGAACTCAGGACATGGCCAGTCACCATGATCAGAAAGTCTTGGGGCTTCCAGGCTGTTAATGTTGGCCAAAGTCTGGATGATGAAGCTCAAAAGGACAAGAAGGCTCGGCAGTAGCTTGAGGAACCACGGGAGGCCTAGAGGTGTTTCTCATCTTTATAACTGACTAGATCACCCTTCTCCAACCTCTCGGCGATCGCTGAGTGTACGCCAGGCATTGACGCAATGTGTGTCAGTGTCATTTCGGACTGCGAAAAATTTATGAGACAGAATATTGAATGGATTTGGACCTTTGCCCTTGGCATTTGAGCAGTTCTCAATAGATTCCCTTAGTCGAGGGCTACGGACGTAAGGGAAGGGCATCCAGCTATTGTGACCTCAGCCACAAAAGAAACCCATTGTGTCAGTGTACGATAAAGCTGCTAAAGTGAAACTACGACGCGGAACTCTATTATTCCATTATGACCCACGCTGCTGCGTGCCAGGACTAATGGCAATAGACATCGTAAAATTTGCTATGATTCACGAGGAGAATCCCTCGAGCTAAAGGGCATTCTTTTTCTCATTACTATCGAGGGACTATCGAGGCGTCTAATTTCGAGTGGGCGCGGATGTTGGAGGGTTGCGAGACAAGACATTCTCGAGATAGCCCATCGACCACCTGATCGGCATTCCACACGTTCGAAGGGGCAAGGAGGCAGCCACAGCAGAGAGACAGAATCACGATGCTCAACATCGAAGGATAAAGGAAAAAAACACGCGCCCTTCATCTGTATATAAGACCAGGCCGCGACCATCCTTCACCAGGTCTTCTTTCTCACCACCATCCGCATTCACTCGCTTACCAAGCATCACTGCCCAGAACACTCTCTGACTCAATTCACTCTCCTTGACGCTCGCTATCTTCGCTCTCGCAGCATTTAATAACTACTCTTAACCCGCTCCGGCAAACACATCTAACAACCATCAAAATGCGTTTCACTATCGCCACCGTCTTCACCACCCTCGCCATCGGCGCCATTGCCGCCCCGGGCGCTCTCCCCGCCGGCCCCGGCTTCGGTGATATCACCGTCGGACAGGCTGGTGATCGCTGCGGCGAGAACCTCGAGCTCAACTGCTGCAACGAAGTCAGACAGTCCGGTGATGACATCGACTACGCTGATGGCATCCTTTCTGGTCTCCTGGCCGATGGTCTCCTCACAGAAGGCCTTGGTCTCTTCAAGGGCTGCTCCAAGCTGACTGTCACTGCCCGTAAGTGGCCGTGCCCCGTCTACGACTATGCCTCGAACGATACTAACTAGGACTCACAGTCATTGGCGTTGATGACCTCTTGAACAGCCAGTGCAAGCAGAACGTTGCCTGCTGCCAAGGCACCAGCCAGAGCCAGGTTAGTAACAACACAGTCCCAACTCCTCACCTGATTATGTTACTGACGCTGCTGAAAGGATGGTCTCGTCAACGTTGGCCTCCCCTGCGTCGCCCTCGGCAGCGTGCTATAAAACGCCAGCCTCGTCCCTTTTTCTTCGGAGATGCACATACCGCGCGTCAATAATTCGGTTCTTTTTGCAACATATCATTGCCATCGGAGATATGTGAAGGTGTAATTGTTTCCCAGGAGTGTTGAGGGGTGGTGCTTGGTTTTTTTTCTTCTTCTAGAGATGGCATGAAGTATGATTAGTATTATGATAATTCCAACTTGAGTCGCTCGTTTAAATCTAACTCTTTTGGTGATTCCTGTACAAAAATTATTCCCTACAATATGTGCTCCTTTCGACCATCTCCCATGCTCCATCGTGATGAATTTTAGCTGAGGACTGCCCTCAGTACTCCCAACCTTTGGGTATCTCGACTACATGCATTTCAAAAACTTCACGTTTCCAGTATCATCACGGAAGAGCACCTTGACACGAATGTACTGGTTCGCACGGACCGGCATCCATCAGCTATCATTCTGACCCCTCCTACTCATCCTATCTCGCAAAGTGAGCGACACGCGTGAGAACATCAGTCAATCTCTACCATCTCAAAATGCTCACCAGCATCTTCCAGGCTCACTGGACAGCTCCCCAGTCCTAATGTCCAAGTGACCCCGTACTGCCACCATGACTACGAGCCCACGCTCGAAACAAATGGATAAGGGGGCTCATCTGTCACCTACCTCCGAGTCCTCGCCACCATCTCCATCACAATCCTACATATTATCAAGATACTATTGACCCAATGTCCTAGAAAAACCACCTCCCTGTCTCACGCATCGCGTTGCAATCGCGTCTCAGCCTCCTCACTAGCCTCTCAGCTCAAGCGCGAATAGTGCCAAGAATGTCTCATTCACCATACCTTACTCATATCTCACTAATAACAAGGTAATCGATCAAAATCGTGGCCTCTGAACACCAATAACCGACAATGGCGTTGATTCATCCACAAGGAATACTGGGTATGTGTTTTTTTTTTTTTTTTTTTTTTCACTATCTGATGGTCGCTAATTATCATGAAAACGACGGGAAAGTTTTAATAAACGGTGTTAGTAACATTCCGTCCCACGGAGCGCTACAGGAACTCCCCGTCTCCGTAATTAATTATCTAAGTACCACTAGCCGCAGCGGCAGCGTGCACGCGGGTCATCGCAGCCGTGCGTGATAGATCAGGTGGTGCAGTAATACACGAGTGGCCTGTCTGCGATGCTTCTTCAATAACAATGTGGGGGGGAAAGGGATCGGCAGGGGAAGCTATGTAGGGCTAACCACTGACACTGCCACTTACGATCCCTCGCGCCCGTCCGGAGTGCCGTTGCATACCGGGGCGGAGGCGATCACTGGCTGACATCACCTGCACAGCCCAGCCCAGCTCTACAGAACGCCCGCATCCTTCCGTGATTAATGGCTACTATCGTTATTAGGGAAGTCTGGCGTTACCAGAAACATTACGCCGGAAGTGAATGAAACAAGTGTAGGATAGCGAGCATTTAGTCCTGCCAAGTCTAAGACATGGAGGGTGACGGGTCGTAGGAAGTGGAAAGGAAAAAGCGATGCCATTCGAATAATGTGTTAAAAATCTTTCATTATGATCTCCGAGAAAGCCATCATGCCTAGAGCCAATCTGTCCTCCCAACCGATATCCCAGCGATCGGAGGAGCAGAGCATTACACCGAGCCCAGTTACCCACTAGTGTCCTGAAGAGACCTGGAAAAAAAAGAAGAGTACTATCTGGTATCATCAAAAGAAACCCTTAGGAACGCCCCCAATGCCATGCTGTTCGTAATCTCATAATTCATCGGATGTTATACTCAATCATGAAGTGCATGTACGTCAGAAGAGGTCAGTGGCCCTTAGCAGTGACCGCGACGACGGCGAGCGCTTCAATCCGCGCCGCATACAGCTTCATGACGTGACAGACCGGGTCGCCCCATATGACACCTCGGAGCTTCTCATCGCTGGCAACGTGCGCAACGACTCCTTCGTTCAGGCGCTCTTCAACTGTCTTCGTATGCTTGACCTTGGAATGCGGGTTTCCGGACCTGAGCACTATAATCCGCCCTGCATTGCTTAGCGTGCTGGGCGACACTCGCCAGACGGGCCCCTGTGGTAACGCATTGTCCCGTTTGGTTAGTGATGTTATCGATAGTGACGATTGACTGGCTTTCGATGAGGACTTCGAGGTTTTGGACGACGAGCTTGATTTTGACTTCTTTCCTGATGTCTTACTTGGTTTTGGCGGGGTATTTACAGGGGGGGTAGGCAGTGGCGTCGTCATAGGCGTTGGGGCTGGAGCGGCGAGCAATTCGAGCAGATTTTTCACGTATGCCTTGTCTGCTCTCGCCACGGGATCTCCTTCGTTAATGAAGCTATAAAACAATGATTTCTTAAGTTCAGACCTGTTAGGTGTCTGTAAAGGGAACAGGGATACAGGTGGCGACCCGAATGTGACGCAGTGTACTCTCTTAAAGCACCCCGTCAGCAGGTTAAGTTCGGATGAAGCAGCCTTCGACGTCGCAAGCATGTGCATATAGAGAAGTGATGCGATCGCTCCGCCAGCAGAGTGACCGGTGATGAGGAGTGAGTGAGAGCAGCGCCCTGGGTCTTCTTCGAGGATTTGACGTAATCTTGAAGCTACAGGCGCAATCATCTTCTTCGCGACAGATAGAAAGCCTGCATGACAAAAGTTCTTCGCATCGTCTAAGAACCCCGTCGGCGCCGTAGGTGCGGTGTTCAGGTTTACAGCCCAGTCCATGAAATTTGCCGTCCCCCGTATAGCAAAGACGATGGTGCCCATATGGTCCATAGAAATGGATTTGATCACATGGCTTTTGGTTCCCGTTCTCCAGTCAGCCTCAATGAAGGCATCTCGTTCTGACCCTTGAGGCTTCTTGTATACTCTTTCCGAATACTGTGCGGCTAAGCAGAGGAGAGGATAAGTTGCCACGGTCCTGTTATGGTCAGCATGACTCCAAAATCGAAGTGACATCAAACTCACGCTCGAAAAGGAGGTAGATCTAAAGGCAATTTTGAGTTTACATAAAGATCTACCTTTGCGAAATAGCCTCCGGATACAGCTGACACGACGGCTGCGGTGGCTTGACCCTTGGGCTGATCTTTGCTCTTCTTTGCCCGGCCACCCTTTGCGTTGGCTGAATGATGCTTCGTATCGGGTGGCGGGAACTGTGAGGCGTGAGCGGGTTGTTGATAGACGAATAAGTCATTCTCATTTCCTAAAAACTTGTCTCGGTCGATCAAAGTCATCACATCATCGAATTTGGAAGATATTTGGTCGTATAAAGCGGCCCCTTGATTGATAAGCTGAGTGCCATATGCATGCCATCTTGGCAGGCCATCATCGACGAGCTGGTTGATGGCATTTGCCGGCAGTTGGATTAAGTCCGAGGTGGAACCCAAGTGTAGCTTGCTTAAAGAGTCGCCTCCGCCGCTAGTTGGGTACACATTAGAGGGACGAGGAGGGACTGGAGGGCTCAAATAGTAATGCTGATTTACGATGATAGGAGGGTAATATCTTGAGTCTTGGCCATGGTGAGGAATTTGAGCGGGAGGGCCGCCCGGACGGGGATGGTTCCAGCCGTAGGGCGGAGCTGGAGGTGGTAATAATAATCCGGCAGTTGGGAACGGATTCGAAGGCGAGTTAGCATGACGACCAGGCGGTTGCAACTTTGCAATATGTTGAGGGTGAGATGAGGGTTGGGCCTGTTTCTTCTTGCTGCTAAAGAAGCCCATGGCGAACGGCGGCGATCCTATGAACGGGGAGGGGCTAGTGTTCAGGGCCTCGCAGTCTCGAATCGCATAGCTACTGTTATTGCATAACTAGGTTCAGCTCTCAACTTGGACTAAACAGGACGCGTGTCGGGGTAGAGTGTGTATAGATCAGTTAAGTTCTGTATCAAATCAAGAGACATCGAAAAGTGCTCAACAGACTAGCAAGAGGAACAAGGTGAAATCTAGGTGGTAAAGCTGCACCATAATTCCTCTTGTAACTCCAAATTTGCTGCCTGTTTATTTTGTAGCATTAAGGTTGTAGCACTAAGGGCACTGCCTTCAGCCGACCGGCTTCTTCCCTGCGGCCCCTGATCATACCCTGATCGCAAAAGGTGTCTTCGGCTGCTGATTCGGCCTCTGATTCGTTCCGAGTCACCAGCTAAGCCCCGACCTAGTCTCGAGATGGACGCCGGGCAACAAAAAGTGCAGATAATTGACGAACCACAAGCTGCAGAGATATGGAGTGCAACCAAATGCAGGTGACAGGCAGAGAAGATTGGCGGCGGCGACGTCTGACTGGGTCGATTGTTTATCAGAACGCATGTAGGCTAGGGTGGGAAGCTGTTCGCGATGGAACCGTCTGGCTTCGAGCGGCTACGTGCTTCGCATTTGGAGTCTTGTCATTATCAATTTGCTCGTATCTCCGAGTCCTGCTAGGTAGTGTATTTTGTAACAATCCTCGTTAAGCGTTCCGCCTTGTAGACGAACACGATGATCATAGATCGGGATGAAGCTCAGCAGTGAACGGGGATGGTAACCATTCGGAGGAGAGGGAATCTCACTGGCTGTGGAGAGCCATTTAGCATAGCGCTAGCGCTTATGAACCGCTGTGCGACATAATTACAGCACTCGGCGTTACTGCTACTCCACTGTAGCCACAGTGGCGTACCGGGGTCGAGGCGTCTCAGGCGTCTAGATACCCCGCGTGATTGAGGGGGGCCAGGAGCCGCATGATATTTTAATCATAAGACAATACGTCTGGAGACTAAAGGAGAATCATGAGATTTGTTACTTTGATTTGGATATAAACAGGTACCTGAAATATAGGTGTTAGCGATTGATAAATGTCTGGAAAGCCGGCGACGACTGCAGCTGAAGACAAATATTGTTGTAATGACACAAATGAGATTGCATAGTAAGTACAGCAAGATGACAACATACTAAGAACCTATATACATTTGATGAGCCTATAAACGTGTTTACTGGTATAGTCAATCAATCAGTCTAGCTTGCAAATCAATTATATTTCTCAATCAGTAGATTTGTTCTGTGATTATGGTGTAGTGTGTGTTTTAGAATGTTATCCCATGTAAAATCTAACACATATAAGTAACAATACTCATCTACAACTAGTACAGACACAGAAAGCCATGTGTAACCAGCACGTAGTAGTCATGGGGCTTTCCCTTCCAGGAAAATGGCCATCCATAAGAGGAATGAATCCGACCTCCTTCTACTCTGCTGAGGCTTCTGCTATCTTAACAGAAAAAAAAAGATCATAAGGTAGTTATCTAAGACTACGCTGGCGCGTTTGTAGCTTTGGACGATTATAGCATTATGGATCAAGTCTAGGGGTTTGGATGTGTAAATGTAGTCTTTTCGTTACGCCAACATCCTGTCATCCATTAAACATATACACATCCCTTTTCCGAGTGAAGTTATCATGGCAGTATTATATCAGTCTTCCTACAGCTTGGCTCAGCTTCTTCAATCATGGCACATGAGGTAGCTATCCGCCGAAAGCTTCGAGTATCACTCTATTCACCGTAGATGTGCAGTTTGCTGACGGGGATGGTGAACTCCCCAGCTTCTCCAGATTGCCAGGGAGCATAACCCCAAGCAGCCCAAACATTAGTTGTATTCTCAACAGTCTGAACGATGGACACGCCTCCGGGAACGCACGAGCCCTTGTACTCGAGCCGGGACTCTCCGCCTTCAACGGTGCAACCCCCGAGGCTGGAGCACTGTGATAGACATATTTTCGTTAGCAGCTTATTACTTCCAGGTAAAGAGGCATCCCAAAGTGAGCTATTGTCGATATGTTACTTTACTTACGCTTGCGGTGAAGCCAGGGAGCTTGTTCTCCGCGTTTCCATCACTCTAGTGGCACCCACAGTGTCTACGGTCTCACTTGCGAAGCAATGGTGCAATACTGACTGAATAGCAGGACCTAGTGACTAACTGTAGAATGGGATGAAGCTATCTACTGCAACCGAGACTGGGAAGTATGCCATCTACCATGTGGGTCGAGTTATATGACTATAACGTAGGTGACACTACATGCCCCTTTTAAAGAAAAAGTCATATTCTTATAATATTTAAAAAAATAAAAGAAAAGCTATTTGTTATAAAAATAAAGGAGAAATTATTTATATATTAATTACTAATTGTTTTTATATTTTAGTTTAACCTATAGTTAATTAGTATTTTAGTTTAATTAGTGTTTTATTATATTTCTATGTTTTATTATTTATATTAGTTTTACTATATTTCTAGTTTTATTAGGATTGTTATTAGAATTCTATTAGATAGTAGAAAGAGTTATAATTAATATTAGAGAATTGATTTAGTA